>CM050404.1:141613192-141884302 GCA_027580255.1 Therioaphis trifolii | reverse complement strand
TAATTGGTAATTCATAATCAATAAAGTTTTAAAGTAATCAAACTATTAATTAGTAAGCAGTGTTGAGTAAACGTCGAATAAAACAATTGGGAATTCATAAACTCATCGAGTTTTATATGAATATGATTTCGGGACATTAAATTGTTGTTTAAATAAAAAAAAAAAAAAAAGAAATCAGACAGTATACCTAATACTAAAAAATTAAATTTTAGTCGATTAAAACATGACATACGTGTCATTAAATATCAATTAAATTTCAAATCATTATTAGCTCGGAATATAAATAAATGCATTGGGTACCTGTTTGTCATCTTTCGTGATTTTTATCGAAGTGTTTGGTTTTTTAACTTCCTCCACTTTCGTCTTGATGTCCTTGAAAACAATTGTATAAACAATTTAAACGTAAAAATAATAACTAGGTGTATATGATTTGTAAGTAAAATCAATAAAAACATGACTGTGTTCAGACCTCTATCTCTACTTTGTTTGAGACGGTCTTCTTTTTCGAGGCACGGGACATACGCGTATTGAGCTTGATTTCACTATTTTTTGTAATCAAATCAGGTTCAATTTCTTTTTTTTCGAGGTTCAAGTCGGTTGGTGTATTCTCATTAAATATATTCTAAAAAAACATAATTCGTTTTAACCATTATAAAAAAAAAACCTATTAAAATCAATAAGAAATAATTATCCCTCATTACTTCAACTTTAATAGTAATGGTAATTATTGTAAATAAGTTTATGTGTTTGGTAGGTACCTGTTCTTTATCGGACACGATTTTTACAAATGTGTCTGATTTTGAAGACTCCTGGACTTTTTTATGGGTTTCCTTAAAAAAGAATTGTAAAATTTATCTGTATATGTATATACAATAACTAAATTATAATTAGGAAATAAATATAAAGAAAACATAATTATCAGTCTCGTTTGCTTGCGAGATTCTTACTTCGGTTTTTCTTTCAGTGACAACAGTGGGCATTTGGGAGTTTACGGATCGCTCAATCCAGGCGTTCTTCTGCGTGTTTGACTCTACTCCGCCTTTTGTTGTGGACAGACTATTTTCAATTTTCCACTTTACAATATTTGCGTTTATTGGATTTCGCTCGTTTATTTTGTTCTGAAAACACGTAATTTGTAATATTCGGTATACTACCCCAAAATCTGTTTGCGTCTTAGCAAATGGACAACACAAACATTATAATTGTAAAGTTTAAATTAGGTTATTTCAATAATTAATCAAACCATTAACCATTCAATTACCTGCGATGTATTAGAACATGATACACTTTTCTGTTGAATATTGAATGACTTTGTGTTAACCTAAAATGGGTATACTTTTTTAGTTAATATTTGCCATTACTCATTACTTTGAATAAAACGAAATTGTTAATTTTCAGTTAAATAAAGTAAATATTCGAAATAGTTTTAATTACATTTTGAGTATTTGAATGTTGATAATATCCAACTTTTTTGGTCGGTTGAGTACGTTGAGAGATCGCCCGATTATTATTTTCGGTCGTCATGAATTCTTTTTCTATTTCTTTTAAAGTTTTTGGCTCAAATATAGCGTTTCGTGGAATCCAATTATTTTTTTTCAAATCTATTATATCTAAAATCATAAACCGGATTCTCGATGAAATTTTGGGTTTGAAACTCATGGACGATAATTCACGTAGCTTTTCAAAAGTTTTTCCCTGAAATAACATTAGTTAGAAACTAATATTTTGAGCAAAAATGGTTGTCGTTTTGAATCAAATTGCATACGATATGCCTGATGATTCACACGTTATTGAATAGAATTGAAATCTTAGTCAACTTACTGTATTTAAATATTTTCCAGTGTGTTTTAAAATGTTACACAAACATTCGAGCGGTTCTTCTTTTGGTATTTTCAGCAAATGGTCAACACACGTTTCTAATATTTTCGAATGTACTATTTTCACTTTGAACAGTTCACATATGAATCTAGAAAATTATTGATAAATAAATCATAAAAAAATAACTGTAACCTCCTTTCAAAATTTTAAATATACCGGCTATTTCCTACGGATCGTTTTCGTTGAACTCTTTCATTTTCTTCGTACTTACATTGAAGTTCTTTTTTCAAATTCTGAAAAAACGTGAAAAATGATTTTGGGAACAAAATATGATCACAACGGATTTTGAAAATATATTTACTTCGTCTTTGCATGATTCGATTTCTGAAAGTCGATCAACTGCGTTTTCTTCTAGTTCACTGATCAGTTTAAAGGTTTTTTGGCACTTTTGTAATATGAGACGTCTGAATGTAGTTTTTGTCGTCTCTTCCCCAGATTTCACCTCAACGTCTTTCATTTGGAAACAAATGTATGCGTATTGTGGAGTAAAGTTGGGTTCATCTATAGCCTAAATTTGATTTCATCGATTATCGAAATGTAAATATCTTGGCGAATTTTAGTTTTATTATTTTTTTCACGTTGAAATAAGTCTTAAATTTGATACATTAGTTTAAAAAAAATGTATGTATCATCGTTTTCTCTCACTTTTTGAAACAATATTTCAATTAATCCGTTTAGACAGTTGTATGTAGAAATCTTCATGTCGACTATGCTCTTGGTTAGAATCACCATTGTTTCTGGTGTTATTTTATTCAATATTGATCGTACTTTTTTCTGCATTTCCTTAAAACGAATTTTCGAAATTATTTTTTTACACAAACACAATTCAACGCTCTCAACTCGTCTTTGTCAACGAAATAATCAAAGAGAGCGATTGTCCGTAACTAAAATGCGTACTTCGATATCCAATTCATTGTTTTCCGTTGACTTTCGGGGGTTCCGACAAGAAGGAACCCAAGCATTTTCGCACGTGTTCAATTCTTCGATACTGTATTTTGCGTGCGAGTAGATATTGCCGGAATTTTTATTATCGAAGCGGTAATTACCCTTTTGTGAGAAACAAATTACATGTCATATAATTATTGATCGATGTGTAGTTTCTTATAATCAGTTAGCGGTTTTAGATAATATAATTCACCCAACTTACTGATCGTGTGCTATTGGTAAAAAATTGATTTCTGCCGCTGTAACGATTATTCTCGGTAC
The DNA here is from genome assembly GCA_027580255.1 of Therioaphis trifolii. Lineage (NCBI taxonomy): Eukaryota > Metazoa > Arthropoda > Insecta > Hemiptera > Aphididae > Therioaphis > Therioaphis trifolii. The sequence goes on along the minus strand of CM050404.1, from coordinate 141,881,218 downwards.
TACTGATCTCACGGTTTCTTTCAATGTTATGAGATCTTGTATTTCTCAGATTGAAATTGGTTTGACTTGGCTGCTAACGATGGTAAAATTTTCAATTACGTCGGGGGCGACACCATAAACACAATATATTTCAAATCACTTACCATCTCTTGTGATTGCTGGAACTTCGGTGTTTGGTCTTGCTGCGTCAGAGTTACTCAATTTGAATTTTCCTTTGTTATTGTATGTTTTATACTTCTAACTGGTTCTTTGTTAAAGCTGTTTAAATAATTCACTAGGTATTGACTTAAAAAACTTCTCAAGTCCGCTAAGGTTTTCGATATTAATATCCGTTTTATAAATCGCGTTTTCTACGATAAAATTCAAAATTATTTGAGTTCAATTGAAAAGATTGTAAACAATTTATAGTATATATAGTAACGAATGTACATAGTTATAATAACTGTTAGTATTAATATTGTTATTATTATTAGCCAAACATAGTTACAGGTGTTTAGTTAAGAGTGCAAATAGAAAATCTCACAGTATAGTTTTGAATAATATTGTTAATAATATTCTATTCTGAATGAAGTGATGGATTTATAATTGGTTTGCATTAATGTTTTCTTCCACAGTATTGGGAAATATCGACAATTTGGTACCTATTCTATTGCTACTTTACTCTGGCATTTTACATGAATTTAGGCAGGCATACTATACATATAATAGTCACATATGACCGCATTTTGTACGATGGCAAAATCCTAACATGCAAAATAAAATGTTGAATTATATTTTAAGTTTTATTTAAATCTAACCATGACCTAAAGAAACAAATTATAATATTGGTATTGAGTTACTAATTATAAATAAAGCAAAATATTGTAGTTAAATATTTTTTATCGGAACGTGGAAAAACGTCATGCAATTTTGATGAAGAAAGTCGTCCAGTAGTTTTTCATTTGCATTTTCAGTTGCATATTGGTTATTATAGTAAATACAATATGCCTATTATAGACTTAGAGTTGCAGTGTATCTTAATACATGAATATTTTTTCAAAGTTCACACTGCCTACGATAAATTAGTCAATCATCCTTTTTGTGTTTACCTGAATAAAACATAATATACAATAATGGTCATTCTTCCTACTGGTGCTTTACTTTACGAAATTCAATTTCCTATATGATGTTAACATTACACGGATAACTGTAATGTATGAAATATTTTACCTGTAAATATGACGAAATGTCGACTATTTTGTAGTGTAACGATAGTTATTTACAAAACATCTTACATAGTCCATAATTGATAAAACGTGTATAATATATGATGTTAAAAGAAAATATCAAAAAAGATTTTTTTATATTGAGATAATTTTTATAGTTAAATATTAAATTATGTTCAAATAAGATGAAAAAGAATAAATTGAAAAAATAAAAAATAATTAAATTGTTAAAAATAATGAAATATTTTAAAATGTGTTTCTTGGAAAAATTATGTTAAAAAAAAAAAAAAGAAAAAGAAAATGTGTGAAAATTATTTACTCCAAATAATTGTATACAATTATCATTATGAATGTTAATGAAATTTAAATACCGGGTAGTATATAAATCATTTTGGTTCCGCCAGTGATACATTATTTGATGTAAAAGCGTTAAAATCTCAAAATATTCAAAACTGTTACAGTATAAATATAGTATACGTATAACGCCTACAATAGAAGCATAGTTTATACGATTTAAATGAGTTCGGGTGACAATAATAACTTATACGTTTTTACGTTTTTAGGAAAATGAGTAAATCAAACGGCGAAAATACCGTTGAAAATGGAAATTAAAAAAATATAGGACATGTGTGTGGCATATACAGTGCCACAACTTGCTATTGGTGGGCGGTGGGCCCCAATGCAAGATATAATTATGGGCCCCCCTTTTCTCCACATTTTTTTAAAAGCAATATATTAGTACATCATATTTGTAACTATTTTCTCCTGTGGTATACTACATATTCAATAAATAATTTTATAGATACAAGTGTTTAAAAAGAGTTGAATACACCAAAAAAAAAAAAAATCTCACTATACACTTTAAATAACACTATACCAACATATTAATTATTTATTAAAAACAAATACCTTCACAAAATATGTATAAGCATGTGTCAATATTTATTACTTTAGTAACCAAGTCAAATTATTAATATAAATAATTTTTTATTTTTTTTTTCATAAAATGAAATTCATGAATAATATTATTATTCATATTATACTATTATTATTAACGATGGGCCCCTATCTAAAAATAAATCACTTGCCGGGGTATGCAACGCATACCCAGCGTCCCCTACTGTTGCGGAACTGGGCATATACCTAATGTCGATTAAAATATTTACGAGTATTATTTGATGAAATAAGTGTAGGGTATTTCAGATCTTCCGAAGAACGCGGTTTCGCATTAGAAAATTCCTTTTTATATATTAGTAAGCCTTTGATCAAATTATTGGTGAGTGGTATGTTATTGAAATATGATGTATATGTGTATGGCGTGTATTATGATTGACACGGCATGCGTTTTGTCTGAGCTCAACGAGACGATGTACAGAGAGTGCCTGGCCTAAGTAATTATTATACATCAAAATATATCGCAAGTAATCGAGGACAGTATATCCTGCAGCACCGTTTTGATTGTATTCCCAATGCGTAAGGCAGTTTTTCTCGGGGTATTACTCGTATTTTTAGGATTATCTGTAAACAATTATTCGATGCGCCTATCACGTTTTAGAAAACAACTGGGCCTTTAACTTTTTTTAAACAAAAATATCCATATAATTATAAGCAGTATAATTATATTTCTGACAGGTGATCCCGATGACGTATGGTTTCATTTTATACGCATGATATCAGTAACAACCGATCAGCCTATTAACATTTTTATACAATCGACCAAGGTCAAAAAGGTAATTTGAAAAAACGCATTTTAAACAATAATAGGTTTATTAACATTTTTACGTAATCGACCAGAGTCGTAAAGGTAACAACATAACAACTAATACTGTCAAATAACAGCTCTTCCTTGTATTTAGGTATGCATAGGTACAAATCGACATAAACAAATGCATAAACGTGTGCATTATAATTTGTATTGTATGTATATGATATTATGCTTATCGGAAACATAAATTTTCGGGACTGCAGTGTAATCGTAAACATAATATCAAATATACGTACTTGACTAATACTTACATCATATGTGTCCTTTTATGTCGGACTTAAGTTTGAACTAACCAGTCAAATAACATTAGATACAAAAAAAAACCTCGGACAAGATATTGGTGATGAATGTATTAAGTTTTAAAGAAATGATGACTCATTTCTTTACTATAAAACGATTCTGAGCAAAGCTTCAGTGTTATGTAATATATTATTATTTAAATTACTGTTTACGTATTTTACGGTTATTTGTATAATTTTTGGTGAGTTTTTTTGTAATTAAACCCTCATAAAATATTCAATTAGATATAACTCATTTAAACTTCAATTGTTATAACAATTATAACTCATTAGAAATTTTCTGTCACCAAAAGATTCGAAAAATGTTTTTATATCTATGTTCCAAGTTTTATTGTGATCCGATACACCAAAAAAGTTTTAAACAGATTTTAAGCAGAAAATTAACGTAAAAACAGCCAATATTTTCGTATACGAATTTATATTTAATTATCAAAACATGTATTAAAAGAAATTCTGACTAACGATATTCAAATTTGTGTTAGGACAATTAGGTAGGCAGCAGCAGGCACACGAATACGACGCACTCGTCTACGGGGTATTTGATTTTATGCGTCGTCGCGAAACGGCCGCGCGCCGTTTCGTAAACGGCGACGGTGGTCGTCGCGGAGACGGAGAAAAAAAAACCGGAGACGACGACTTCTCGTATCGTCGCGAGGCGATCGTCGTCTGAACGCATATTATTACATTATAACACAACGATATTTTTATATACTGAAGTCGCGCGGCGCACGTCCGTCGGCCACCCGTTTCGAAACACGTCCGTTTATACGATAACGCTATAATACGTACTATACATGGGTAATATTGTCATCAAATACGGTGTATAATGTGTGAGAGTGTGTGTGTGGGTAAATACAGGGTGTGGCGTAATGGACTCCCACATTTTCGAGGTGAATTAAAAAAAAACCATACAAGATATGGACATTTCTTTTTTATTTATTAAAACTACATTAAATAAGGTTTTTTTTAAAAGTTGTTTGTTTTAAAATAATATTGTCCAAATGATTGCCTTTTCAATTGACGCACATTTGGAGCCGTTCTAGAAAATAATCCGTAATGGACTACAATATTTCAAAACATCATTAGCACGTAATTAAACTGATCAGATAAAAGCGGGTTGTTTCACTGGGTTAGGTCATTAATACGATTTTTAGTCGTCACAATGTCGTGGTCAGGTGAACAACGTGGTTTCGTTATCGAGGCGTTTTTCAAAAACGCCGAATGTGTGACAAAACATTACATGGCCTCCTCGCCTCCCTGATTTGAGTCCGTGTGACTATTTCTTATGGGGATACATCAAAGCTGAAGTTTTCAAACATCGACCTAGAACCATGGAAGAACTAAAAGAGGCCATCCGTCAACAAATCTCCGCGATTCCACTCGATATGCTGGCGAGAGTGATGGAAAACTTTCGAGAACGGCTCCATATGTGCGTTGCTCGTCAAGGCAATCATTTAGACGACATTATTTTAAAAAAATAACTTTAAAAAAAACCTTTTTTAATGTAGTTTTAATAAATAAAAAAAAAATCCATATCTTGTATAGTTTTAGATTCTGAACGGAGTGAAGAATGTATTGATTTTACAATGATGTGTTTTTTTTTTTTTTTTTTTTTTTTTTTTTTTTTTTTTTTTTTTTTTTGTGTCTGTCGACACGATTTGGGGCAGTAAAAATGCTTCGATTGCCTTATATAGCAACTTTTCTGAAAGGAAATTGAATCTAGTTGGTACTTTGGGGGGTCAAAAGTTAAAAATTTTCAATATTTTTTTAACGCGCCGGGAAAAACCCTTAAAAAATGAGGGAAAAACGGTATATTTTACGCAAAACCAGTTTTCGACAAAATCAAATTTTTTATTTTGCTATAACTCAAAAACTAATCGATGTAAATACTTGAAATTTTCACCAAATGTTAAGATTAGCGTTCTCTATACACCGTTAAATTTTCAAAGTATTTTGACTTTTATTGAGCTAATTATAGACAATTGAAATTTTCAATTTTTTTAAGTATTTTTTTTAAAATAACGATAAAATTTTTTTTTTTTGCCAGAAAATCTTGAAAATTTAATACAAGGTTTCTTATAAGTTGTTCCATAACTGATAAAAAAAAATCCAAAATCGTAAGTCACAATTTTTTTTTATAAGTGCTCAAAGTTCCAATTTATACGAAATATGTAAAAATTGCGAAAATTTGAAGTTATTTTGCAGTTGAAAATTCATAAAATTTTAAGTATTCAAAACTAAGAATTGTAAATTCGGTACAAAGTTTGACATACGTTTTCCTTCAATTATCTGTAAAAAAATTTGCACTGGAATAAAATCAAAAATTTTTATGAGTGTTTGAAATTACAATTTTTCACATAATCGCGTAAAATAACAATTTAGGCATCATTGATTTTTGATATTTGTTCTTATTCAAAAAGTATAGGTCGTAGAAACTTAAAACTTTTACAAAATGTTTAAATAGGCATTTTCTTTACATAGTTGTATTTTCAAAATATTTCGTTTATTTTTCAGCTATTTATAGGCATTTGAATAATTCGATTTTTCTTAGATTTTTTTTTATAAAAGTCGATAACAATTTTTTGGCCCTACCAAATCGCTTGAAAATTTAATAGAAGGTTTTGAATAAGTTGATCTAAGAGTGGTTCAAAAATTATTCAAATACATAGGCACAATTTTTTTTTATAAGCAGTTGAAGTTCAAAAATCGACAAAATTTGTCAAAATCACGAATATTTGCAAATTATTTTGTAGTTGAAAATGTATAAAAATTGTTGTATTCAAAGATAAGAAATGAAAATATTATGCAATATCACAGCTGATAAAGATAATTAAATAGATTAAGTTTATTATAATATAATCAGTAGCTGACAGCTGTTCTATACAAAATATTGGTAGATTGTAAACACAAGGTGTATAACGTACCTTTACATGGTTGAATAGAACGTTACTAACTTCCAATTTCCAGTTATTTTAATGTGTGTATCAGTTCCATAAACATGCGGATTTTATATATTATTATTAATTATTAATATTTAAATAGACGTAGCCACGGAGCATTCAGCATATATGGACGGCGGGGTCGTGTGGTACCGTCACGATAGTGCATTTAGACAAATAATATGGTATTTACCTACGCCCTATCTATGCACATCCTGGTTTGTCCAATGCTCACGAGCAGAAGTCACATGAATAGACAAATGTAAATTTAACCCAATCTAGGATATTAAAATAAAATATATATTACAATTTAAGGCTGACATCTTCATCTTCGTTCAGAATCGTTTTTTTTTTTATAATATAAAATAATTCCGAAATCTATCCAATAATGCCTAATCTAGCAATGCATCTCGTGTATCCCACCCAACTACTGTATCCTGTACTTAACTTACAATGATTTATCATTGCATTCAAATGTAAAGTACCATACAACTCAACTATCGTAAACCAGGTGATCCCATGATAGAAAGTGCTATACACTCCTCACCATTATCTTGTCCGAGGAGCGAAGCGACGAAGGACGAACTTCCACCACCATTATCTTATCGGCTTTTTTTTTTTAAATTCACCTCGGAAATGTGGGAGTCCATTATGCCGCACCCTGTATATAAATGTTGTACATAAGGGTGACCATATTAAAAATAACGTTTATAGAAAACGGCAGCTTCTTCTATTTATTTTAAACCTAGGTCTTTGTGAAGGGTCCGGCCAGAGACATAGGTTGAGCATTAGCGGTTTTTCTTAGTGCGATATTTCGGAAGGCCTGAATTTCATTTAAATTTGATTTTTTTGTCGATTCCCAAAGTTGGATTCCATACGTCCATATGGGTTTCAGAAGAGCTTTGTATATATTAGTAATTATTTAGTTTTCAATGTTGGATCCGACATTCAAGTACTGTTGTATTTTAAACGTACAAAATAATAGCACCAGTTACGATTGGATAAATAACGATTTATTTTCATTTTCAACAATTTTTTGTAGGTGTATGGCAAGTGGGCCACTTCCTGTTCAAGTTTTCACGTCACTGTTGTATTATCATCAAAATGGCTTACAGTGTTACGTTTAACTTATTGTAATTTTCTAAATCAATAAAAAAAAAAAAACGTTTTTTAACATGCATCGGCCACAGCGAACAATCGTCATGGCTCACGACGACGTCGTTACCCACGAACGTGGCTCACGACGACGTCGGTACCCACGAACGTAGCTCACGGCGTCGCCGGTACCCACGACCACGGCCCTCAGCTTCGCCGGTACCCATGGCAATTATTGTCCACGGCGAACGAAGCTCAACCACGACGGGCTCAGTACAACTTTAAAACAAAACGTCGTTTGAGCGCGCAGGCTTCGGTCAGGACGGTCCGCAGCCGCGCCGCTCCACCGGACGAGCTCAACAACGACACGGTTTTGACGGTGGGGGTGGCGGCGGTGGCGGCGGTCGCGTCGTGCCGTACGCCGGCCGGGCCCGTGGCGACGGCACGCCGGTCCGCGACTCTCAGCGCGGCCATCACGGCCTGCGCGTTCTCCAGCCGTTTCGCCGCGGCCACCAACGCGTCGGCCGACAGCCGCCGCACGAGGCCGGCCAACGACTTCACCGCGTCCGCCACGGTCGCTCCCGTCTCTGTGGCCGCAGCTCCAGCCGCCGGCAGCCGTGCGTACGGCGCGATCTTGGCGGCGGCCCGTCGGTCGGCGTGACGGCCCCGGGCCGGACGCGTCTCGTCGGCGGGCGCGGTCGGCTCCAAGGCCGCCGCCGCCGCCGCCTTGGGCCCGCGATCGTTTTTGGCCGTCAGCCGCCGCACGAGGCCGGCCAACGTCTTCACCGCGTCCGCCACGGTCCCTCCCGTCTCTGTGGCCGCAGCCCCAGCCGCCGGCAGCCGTGCGTACGGCGCGATCTTGGCGGCGGCCCGTCGGTCGGCGTGACGGCACCGGGTGAACAGGCGGTTCGTGCCGCCCGCGACGGCGTCAACTCGTCCGGTTCGCGTCGCCTCGGCCCGAACGCGTAAACACGTCACCTCTCTGGCGAGTGGACAGGGACGGCTGGTCGGGCTGCGGGCCGGACGCGTCTCATCGACGGCCGACAGCCGCCGCATGAGGCCGGCCAACGTCTTCACCGCGTCCACCACGGTCCCTCCCGTCTCGGTGGCCGCAGCCGCCGGCGGCCGGACGTACGGCGCGAACTTGGCGTCGGCCCTCCGGTCCGCGCGACCGATCAAACAGCGCCTCGTGACCGCGTCGACTCCTCGTCCAACACGCGTTCGCTCCGTCGCCGCGTGCGCTCGCGTAAATCTCGAAAAACGTGACATTCCGTGACGGCGTACAAATCGCGATGACTCAGTGACTTTTCCGATCGCTTTTTCACGCACGCCGAATTCGGTGGCCACCGAGTCGTTCGTAAACGAACCTTGCCACGCGCGTTGTTAGCCGTCTCACATGGCAACCGTTCTCGTGAAAAATCATAAAGCCGTGATTTTTTTTTTATGTATGTCTATCAATATTGCAGTTTAATGAAAAAAAAAATCTTTTTGGTACATTTCAATTTGTCCAAAAGTTTCTTGGTAGCATCTTTGAAGAAAAGAAATGTTGTCTCATCGGTAATTAACACAATTAATATTTCTCAATTCTCGACACTTTTTCCAGGCGCGCGTAAAAATCACCGAAAACCGAGTAAAATAATTAAATATTTAGATTCTGAGTGAAGCGAAGGATCTTATGGTTTTACAATGATGTTTATTTTTTTTTATTTTTTTTTTTTATTTTTATTTTTTTTTTCTGTAAACCCTTGTCCAAAAGTTTCGTCCAGCAACTTTTTAGATTCGAAATTGAACTGAGATGGTACTTTAGAGAAGTCATTTTTCCAAAATCTCCATAGTTTTTCCAGTAATCAAGAATATCGATCGAAAAACTTGTCGAGTTTTTATCGATCGAAAAATTGAGTAAAAACGGTAAAATCGTTAAAAATCCGCCGTAAACGAGATTTTCACTGTTCAGATTTTAGGTATTTAGTCATAAATCGAAAAGTATTGAAGCTAGAAACTTGAAAATTTTATCCAATATCAAATACATACTTTTTTATATTGGACAAAATTTTCAGAATAATTTTAGCACTTTTGACTTAAATATAGAACGTTTAATTTACCAAATTGTTTGAAAGTTTTTATGTAATATAATTTTAAATATTTGACAAAAAGTTCTGAAAATTTCATATGACCTTATTCATATACCTACCTAATTATCCTAACAAAAGTTTAAAAATCGTTAGTCAGGATTTTTTTTTATACATACTTTAATAAATTATCATACGATTTTTTTCGATATTGTCTGATTTCTTTTAAGTTTATTTCTAATGAGTTATAATTTTTATAATAATTGAAGTTTAAATGAGTTATATCTAATTGAATATTTTATGAGGGTTTAATTACAAAAAAACTCACCAAAAATTATACAAATAACCGTAAAATACGTAAACAGTATTTAAATAATAATATATTATGTTGCACTGAAGCTTTACTCAGAATCGTTTTATACTAAAAAAATGAGTCATCATTTCTTTAAAACTTAATACATTCATCACCAATATCTTGTCCGAGGACCGAAGGGACGATGGACGAACTTGTACCACCATCATCTCACTTACCAGCTTTTTTATAAAATCGATATAGTTTTTTATTCAATATGGAAGCGTATTTTTGCTAAATACTTAGTATTTTCACTTTATTTCAATGGTATACTCCTACGTATTTAACGAAAATTTTAATAAGTTTGACGATTTTTGAGCAAAAAATAGAAATTGAAAATGCGTTGTTTGTTTAAAGTTTATCTGTCGTACAATGTTTAATAATTGATCAAAAGTTATAAAAATATATTATGAACACTGTATTTTTATACTAAATAATAATAATACTGAAACATTTAAAAATATTGAAAAGTTATATATTTTTTTTGTATATAAGTTTAAATAAATACTATACGATTTTTACAGAGTTCACTGTTTTTTACATCAATTTCAAATATTAAACGTTTATAAAAAAAAAAAAAAAAAAAAAAAAGATCCAACCTATCATACTGAAATTTTGGATACAGGTAGAATAACGTGTTTTGATTCTTTTCTATGAGTGTGTGTGTGTGTGTGTGTGTGTGTGTATGTACGTGCGCGTCTAAAAAAGTGATAGTGATACCGAGATGCTACCGTGACGTGGGAGAAACTTTTTTTTGTATCCTCTGTAAAAAAGTTTCACTTCAAAAACATATTCAATTTACATGTACGTACTATGTCATATAGACAGGATTATGTCAATCCTTTATCACGTTTCTGTGGTTTGCGTCTTGTGATTTGCTCAAGTGTAGACTGGAGTCTATATCATTATATTTACTCAAACTAATAAAACTTTGTACAGACTATCCTCCACTCGTCTACCTCTTATAATGAAATATAATTTTACATGTATCTACCTACAATAAAACATTATCAAGTGCATTGTATTAAAAAAGTACGTACTTCGCCGAATGTGGTATTCTTCACTACTCGGACGAGTTAATGGCATGTTAATGGATGTGTGTATTGAATTTTAAAGAAACGATAGGTCATTTCTTTAGCTAAACAATTATGAAAAAAGCATCAAAATTGAAATATATCGTTTGCATTGACCAATTTCTTCAAATAAATTGTTCAAGTTGAATGTTGATGTAAAAAAAGTTTATTACGTAAAAATCATAAAACGTTAAAAAACTCATAAAATATTAAAACGCTAATAAAATTAAATTCTTTGTCGTGATTTTTGAAATTTTTGCAGTATAATTAGTGTAGGATATTTATATTCGAAAGATCATATTTATGTTTCCGAAGTTTTAATCAAATACTAAAAAAAAATCATTCATAATCTTCATCAATTTTACTCTACAGCGTTTTACACTTGATTTCAAGTGGTGCTGTAGCGCAACGTCGTAGAGATATTCTATCAGTGAGAACCGGTGGGCCAACAGTCGACGATACTCATCATGCCCTGGTACTGGAGGCATTGTAATATCATTGGGAGTCTTGTGAAATGGACTTCACGGAGAATATCGAGAACGTCGTGTAATGACGGAGATAGAAAAACGCATAAAACGAGAGAGATGCATCCCGCATGTGTGTTCGCATCTCAAACAAGTTTATACGATGTTTGTATTTTTCGTATACATTATTTACTGTTGCGTCGTCACTGTGATGATCGAAGCATTTTAAATCGACGACCGTTTTGATTTCGTACGAAAAATACGAGCGCTTTTTGATCGACTTGTGCAATAGTGATATTTCTGATGTGCGAAAATTATGCATGACAATACTCGTATTCGAGAAAATTCCGATTAAAATGTTAGCGATATTAAATTGAACAATATGTTTCATATTTGCTTATACAAACTTATTGACTGTAGAATAATTAAAAATCACTCGAAATCAGTGTCATGCACTAGCATGTGAGCCGAAGAAAAATGGCTATACTTTAAAAAAAAATATATGTTTTATAGAAATATTTTTAAATAAAACAATCTTTCTTTTAAATTTCCCATTCACATTTTTGTGCGTCCGTTGTTTCATAATTTTATAGTGAATGTCCTTAATAAAAGCTAAGGAGTAAACGTTTACTTGAAGGGTCGTACCGAAGGACTAATCTTGAGGAGTTGGTGTTTCTAATTCACCGACTCTAAAAAAATGTTTTATGTGATAATCTGTTTTGACGTCTGTTTTAAACTTTAACATTGTATTTAAAGAAATTGATCGATCCAAACATAATGGAACTTTAATACAGCTACAACAGATATTTTTATATTAAAAAAAAAAAAAATGTCTTTTTTGTCAAACATAAAAACTTCAGAAAATTAAAAAAAATATATAAAAAAAAATGTAAAAAAAATACAAATACATACCCGTATCAATTTCTATTTATTATGATTTAGAGAATTTCTAACTGCACTTTCAAACGGATTTTTTAGGGTACCAAAATATTTCATATGACCCCGTTTTCCGTGATGTAATTTTATTTCGTGTATTTTTTTTCAAATGTCATTAAATTGACTGCCACTTTAATACGTATTCATTTTTGTTTATTCACGTCACTCGCTTTAATGGTAATGCAATACGATACAAACAAAAATAAATTAAAAGATAAGAAAATAAATATCATGACAAAAAATTAACTTTATAGAAATTCAAGTACTGGAAGCAGTAAAATATTTCCTCTTTTATTTAATTATCAAAAGTTTTCATATGATATCAGTTAAATCGATCAGTTTGCAAATGTACTAAATAATTGTCTTCTCTCACGAGTAATGTCTTGAATTAAAATCTTTTATTTTTGCTCATTAGATTGCACGAATCGATCAACAAGTGGTCGTATTTTTAGTAAAAAATCTGATCGACCGCCGATTCGAAACGTACGAGTATACACTTGTCGCGGCAATAAATTAAACATATAAAATATACATACGACGTATAAACCTGTTTGTTGTGCGTATACTACGCCTGTTGCATTCATCTATCACGTCCGATACGTGTTTCTCTCTCCGTCATTATACGGCGTTCCCGATATTCTCCTAGAAGTTTGATTCACGCGATTCTTCATGAAAGTAACATTTTCCGAGTACCAGGGCACGATGGGTATACGTCGATCGTTGGTCCGTCGGTGGAACACGACCAAACTTCTCTGAGACAACGCCAATACAGTAACGCTGCAGCACGACAGAGGCGATCGGGTGGCGTGAGGATAGAAGACGAACAGACCGTACTTACCACCAGGAATAGATGGAGTTCGTGCACGGTAACCGTGTCGTCGCCAAGCGACAATCTGGTGTATAATAATGTAAAAGCGACCGCTACGCCATTAAAAATAATAAGTTTCTTTTTTTGACGTGTTACAATTCGGCCATAATCGATTGTTTCCTTCTCTTTTAACCAATTATTTTTGAGCTACGTCAGTTGAATTTTTCAACACCACAGACGAGAAATTCTTCAATAATCTGTTGATGAAAAAAATATTACACTAATAGCAGCACGGATTGGAATAGAGAGTGTAACGCTGAAGAGTGTAATTAATAATTTTTCCACGGGGACTTCAGTGCAGTGTGTGTGTGTGTGTGTGTGTGTGTGTGTGTGTGTGTGTGTGTGTGTGTGTGTGCACAATAATATTATAGGTGCATTCAACATGTGTGTATAGAATAGGGTTGCCTGATTTTAAAATCACCAAACCAAGACGTCATATTAAATAACCTTATTTTTGTATTCAAATAATAGTATCCATTATTTTATTTAATATTTAATATTTGTGTCAGATGGCACTACTGTGGGTCTTGTTCAAATCTCCTGTTTAAATATTCTAATTTTATAATAAATAAAAAAAATAAAAATTGTCATCACACTTACTAATTATGGTAAAAATAGAATTTAAATATATTCTTCTTAATGTAATATAAATATATATATTTTATATATAATTTAAAATTATTTATATTGCTTAAATTAAAAAGTTATTTTAAATTTATATTAATATTCACCGAAATCTTAAAAAATAACCTTATTTTTGTATTGAAATAATAATCTCCATTTTTTATTTTATATTTAATATTTTTGTCAAGTGGCACTACTGAGGGTCTCCCTATTCAAATATTCTAATGTTATAATACAAAAAAAAAATTTTGTCATCACACTCACCAATTATGGTGAAAATATATTGTAAATATATTCTCCTAAATATAATATTTATATAATTTAAAATTATTTATAATACTTAAAATAAAAAGTTATTTTAAATTTACATTAATAATAAACCGAAATCTTACTTATTTACTAATATGGTTTTTTTATGGTATGCATCATCAATCATTATCGATTTCATCAAACTCTTCATTTATCAAATATTTTGAAATTTGAGATCCAGAAGCTTCTGTTACTGATTTTTGACTTATGGATGAATAATGCGCTGTTTCATAAACTTAAATGAGCAGATCTTTATTTTTCGTAATTTCTTCATAGAATTTTCGGCAGGGTTTATTTTCCAAATTTGTCTTAATAACTAAAGACGCTTCTACACTTTTGATACATAAATTACCTTGTGACTTTGTCCAACAACTATTCATTAATGAAAACATTCTCTCCACTGCGGCGTTAGCTTCAGACAATGCAAATGCTTACTCTACAATTTTTAATAACAGTATAATCAACATTATTCACTGTAAATAATTTAAAAATCGACAGCCATTTTTCTTCAGATGTTTTGCATTTCCATTCATCGGTTTGTTTTCTTAAAAGCTGTTCAAACATTTTAAATTGTTCATACAGTTCTTCCTTGTTTAAAGTGATTTTAAAATTTAATTTTAGAAAAGAAATAGATGGTTTTTTATTGGACCAATTTATTTCATCCTTTTTTGACAAACAAACCCATGTCAATGATTTAATTCTGGTATATTATGTTGGTTCGAAGCAGTCCAATCTTTTATATAATTTATGCATAAGTCATACAATTTAGTACACGTTTTTTTAAACTCTGATTTAATTATTTCACCACTTTCTTCTGGATGAACAAGTAATACCTCGATGTCACTTGGTAAAAAAAAAATCATCTCTAGAATCTAGAAGGATTGCCTAGCAAAGAATATATTATTTTTTAAAAATCCGACGCCGTTATTATACCGAATATTTTATTATTGTTATCATTTGAATATACTTCGTAAATTATTAATTAACAGCGCAGTCGTCTGGCGAGGGCATGTACCAGTTGAACCCTAAAAGTACCTTTTTTTATACCAAATCCACCCAAATTACCTAGAGGAAAAAGTACCAGTTGCCCTCAACCAAATGTACCAGTTGCCCTCACATGTTAATACATACACAAATACAATATATAACTCGTAAAATAGGGGAGGTAAATATACAAATCATAAATAAAATATAAAATTCAAAATTATAATAATTTTTCCATATAAAATATTACAAAATCAAAATATAATAATTTGTCAATATAAAATAGTACAAAATCAAAATATAATATTTGTTAATATAAAATAGTACAAAATCAAAATAAAATAATTTGTCAACATATAAATAGTACGAAATCAAAATATAAATATTTATGTACTATTTATATGTTGACAAATAATTTTATTTTGATTTTGTACTATTTTATATTAACAAATATTATATTTTGATTTTGTACTATTTTATATTGACAAATTATTATAATTATTAATTTTATATTTTATTTATGATTTATATATTTACCTTCCCTATTTTACGAGCTATATATTGTATTTGTGTATATATTAACATGTGAGGGCAACTGGTACATTTGATTGGGGGCATCTGGTATATTTTTAAAATTGCGATACTAGCCTTTTGAGGCAACTGGTAAACACCCTCTGGCGATTCACTACGTTTTCCCGCTGTTTAAGCTTTAAATTATAAAATATAATATATATAACTGTAAAAATTCCAATTTTGTCTCGCATTCTTTAATACCAACTGCAATTTTCAATAGTACTATTGATGCATTGCATAAATAATTATTCGCGTATTCTATTTCATCGTGTATTATTTCACCAACAAACCATGTTTTTTTTTTTTTTTAGTAACATTTTTCTATAACAAAATATAATTTAATTATTGAATCCTAATATGCGTACACGTATGTGTTTCCGTCAGTGAAAATATTCCAGGTTATACTTATCACTGAGACAATTTAGAGAATCTATGATCAAGATGACGATGGTCAATGTAAAGAAAATAAAAATTTATTGACTTTGACGAGTAATCATTCTCAAAATTTTCAAATATTTTTCTCTGTTTAGTATTTTTAATCATTACAAATCATATGAGTATAACACCTCTTAAGTCAATGACGAAAGACGATTGGCGACAAATCTTGATGTAAATCATGCTTCACGCTTCAACACGATTCACAACAACATTCGGAACATTTTGTAGAGAATCTGAATTTTGGAAAATGTTTTAATAAATTGAAATTTTCATTTTTTACAACATTTTTAATTGATAATATTTATTGTTCTGAATTATTATTTCCATTAAATATCTAGACCACCCATTAAAAAAAATACGATACTGTCACATACTATGTTATAAAAACTGACATAATGTTAATTATGCTAACGCTTCCCAGTCAGTGGCGACTCGTAGTCAAACACACTGGATGCGCTAGTCCACTTCATTGTATTTACTCAAACTACTTATTTTGTCCTCGTGTGAGCGTAGTAATAAAAATCATCGTCTGGTGAATCTATTAAAATATTTGACAATCATTTTGCATATCTATTTGCCCTTATATCTTGATCACGTCGACAAAGTTCTTTGCGTTTAGTTACTTTGACTGCTAAGTTCATTCTTGAAAAGCCACCCATATAATTCATTACATGTCATCCGTTTATTGGTGACTGACTAAACGTAGTGCGCTGGTCGGTGGTTGTGATAAAGATTTCGGCTATTCATCAGCAATTTCTCAATACTTGACGTCTACGCGTCAAAATGTGTCGATGATTTTTTTTCGTCTATAACAGTCAATTATCAAAAGTTTTCATATAATATCCGTTAAATCAATCGATTTAAAAATGTACTAAAACATTTTCTTCTCGCACGGGTAATGTATTTAAAATCAAAATCTTTTATTTTTGCACACCAGATTGCACGAATCGATCAACAAGTGGTCGTATTTTTAGTACAAAATCTGAACGACCGTCGATTTGAAATGTATATAATTGCCGCGGCTATAAATTAAACATATAAAATATACATACGACGTATAAACCTGTTTGTTGTGCGTATACTATGCCTGTTGAATTTATCTCTCTCGTCCGATACATGTTTCTCTCTCTGCCATGATACAGCGTTGCCGATATTCTCCAAGAAGTTTGTTTAGTGCGATTCTCCTTGAAAGTAACATTCTCCGATATCAGGGGACGATGAGTTTTGTCGATCGTCAGTCCGTCGTCGGTGGTACACGACCAAATGTCTCTGAGGAAACGCCAATAACAGCAACGAGGACAGAAGACGAATAGAACGTACTTAACAACAGGAATTGATGCAGTTCGTGCACGGTGACCGTGTCGGCGCCACGCGACCGGCTGGTGTATAAAACGTAAGGCGACCGCCCCGCCGCCGTTAAAAAATAATTCCATGAAGTTTCTTTATTGGACGTATAATAATATGGCCATAACCGCTTGTTTTGTTCTCTTTTAACGCATCACTTTTCGCTATGCATGTTGCATTTTTCAACGAAATAGACGAGAAATTCTTCAATAATCTGCTGATAAAAAATTATTGAATAGAACAAATATTGTGTTTTCAAAAATCTGACGCCGATATCATATCCAATATATTATTTTCATTTTTATTATTATTTGAATATACTTCGCTTTATTAATTAACTGTGCTATCTTCAGGCAATCTGCTACGTTGTCCCGCAGTACCCAGTTAAACACTAGCTATAATAATATATATTACTAAGAGAATTCCAATATTGTCTCGCATTCTTTCATGTGTATTGCAATTTTCAATATTCACTATTGATGCATTGTTTAAATAATTATTAGCGTATTCTATTTCATCGTGTATCATTTTAGCAGCACATGATAGTTTTTCTTTTTTTTTTTTTTTTTGGTAACATTTTTCTATAATAAAATATTATTTAATTATTGAACTCTATATAGAAACATTTTTTTGAGAATCTAATTTTTGGAAAATACTTTATAAAATGAAAATTTCGTTTTTACAACATTTTTATTTGATAATATTTATTGTTTTAAATAATTATTTCCATTAAACACCTCAACTGTTCTTTCAAAAAAATACGATGCAGTAAAACCTCATCTATGCTATAAAGATCGGAATAATGTTAAAAAAACTTCATTAGCTATTTCATCTTGTATGAGAAGTGACTCTGCATGTACATGTTTCCTAGGAGGTAAAAATGTAAAATATATGATTATTGATTACCTATATATTGTGTCAACGCCCAACATAATTAAAAAAATGTCAATATTCATACTTAATTGAGTAAGAGTTGAGAGTCCATTGACTGTCACAAGATCAATACACGCATCTAATATTATCTTTTTATTGAGTTGTACATTAACTTTGGGTACTAAAAAGTTGAATAGTTTAACTTGTGATTCTTTTTTTGTAATTTTTTTTGAACAATTATTTTTTTTCAATTCTTTTGACATATATTCTTCATGCAATTTATCATGGTGGGAAGCAAGATGACGTTTATCGAGAATTTTTTAGATTCTGAACGGAGTGAAGAATGTATTGATTTTACAATGATGTGTGTTTTTTTTTTTTTTTTTTTTATTTATTTTTTATTTTTGTGTCTGTCGACACGATTTGGGGCAGTAAAAATGCTTCGATTGCCTTATATAGCAACTTTTCTGAAAGGAAATTGAATCTAGTTGGTACTTTGGGGGGTCAAAAGTTAAAAATTTTCAATATTTTTTTAACGCGCCGGGAAAAACCCTTAAAAAATGAGGGAAAAACGGTATATTTTACGCAAAACCAGTTTTCGACAAAATCAAATTTTTTATTTTGCTATAACTCAAAAACTAATCGATGTAAATACTTGAAATTTTCACCAAATGTTTAGATTAGCGTTCTCTATACACCGTTAAATTTTTAAAGTATTTTGACTTTTATTGAGCTAAATATAGACAATTGAAATTTTCAATTTTTTTAAGTATTTTTTTTTAAAATAACGATAAAATTTTTTTTTTTTGCCAGAAAATCTTGAAAATTTAATACAAGGTTTCTTATAAGTTGTTCCATAACTGATAAAAAAAATCCAAAATCGTAAGTCACAATTTTTTTTTATAAGTGCTCAAAGTTCCAATTTATACGAAATATGTAAAAATTGCGAAAATTTGAAGTTATTTTGCAGTTGAAAATTCATAAAATTTTAAGTATTCAAAACTAAGAATTGTAAATTCGGTACAAAGTTTGACACACGTTTTCCTTCAATTATCTGTAAAAAAATTTGCACTGGAATAAAATCAAAAATTTTTATGAGTGTTTGAAATTACAATTTTTCACATAATCGCGTAAAATAACAATTTAGGCATCACTGATTTTTGATATTTGTTCTTATTCAAAAAGTATAGGTCGTAGAAACTTAAAACTTTTACAAAATGTTTAAATAGGCATTTTCTTTACATAGTTGTATTTTCAAAATATTTCGTTTATTTTTTAGCTATTTATAGGCATTTGAATAATTCGATTTTTCTTAGATTTTTTTTTATAAAAGTCGATAACAATTTTTTGGCCCTACCAAATCGCTTGAAAATTTAATAGAAGGTTTTGAATAAGTTGATCTAAGAGTGATTCAAAAATTATTCAAATACATAGGCACAATTTTTTTTTATAAGCAGTTGAAGTTCAAAAATCGACAAAATTTGTCAAAATCACGAATATTTGCAAATTATTTTGTAGTTGAAAATGTATAAACATTTTTGTATTCAAAGATAAGAAATGAAAATATTATGTAATATCACAGCTGATAAAGATAATTAAATAGATTAAGTTTATTATAATATAATCAGTAGCTGACAGCTGTTCTATACAAAATATCCCACCCAACTACTGTATCCTGTACTTAACTTACAATGATTTATCATTGCATTCAAATGTAAAGTACCATACAACTAAACTATCGTAAACCAGGTGATGCCATGATAGAAAGTGCTATACACTCCTCACCATTATCTTGTCCGAGGAGCGAAGCGACGAAGGACGAACTTCCACCACCATTATCTTATCGGCTTTTTTTTTTTTGTTTATAGACAGAAAATCACTTTGATGCTACTGTACTTTTAAATACCGCGCAAAGTCATTATTTGATGATGTCGACTTTTATAATTTAATATTTTCATTATTATTATAATTGTTCATTCCCGCATGCCATACATTGTCAGTTTGAGAAAACAATTCTGAATAGAACAAAAAACATTTTTCTTAAGTACCGACGAGATAGCAATTCCAATCTATAGAATTTTTGGATGAAACTTTTGAAGGATTATAACAACCCAAAAAAGAGATCACATACGTAAAAAAAAATTGAATAATAAATAATCATTATAAAGCGCTATACAGTCTTCATTTCTCGCTGAATCTAAAAAAATATTTAGTAGATTTTTCATAGTTTCCGAGGGATAACAACAACATCTCCGCATACTACGGTTTGAAAACTGTTTAATCCGTTTGAAAATTGCTATGTTATGGTGACGTCTTCCTTTCAAAGGCACAATATCACGTTCGTGTGCTCCGAGCACGTTTCATAATATTAGTGTTGTGACGTCTAACGCGTCACGATAATTCATGCACGAGATGGTTCGTTGCGACGAAAGGCTCGTGTACATAAAAAAGACGAGCGTTCCGGCGGAATATATCTCGGAGACTCACAGAAACAATTTTCGCAGTGTTTAAGCCACAGCTTAAGCTTCACTGCATGGTTTTCCGGCGACAAATGTCGAGTGGTTCTCTCCATGGAATTAAAAAATCCGCGTCTGCAGTGTAATTAGACCAATAGTGGCCGCGTTATTGTACAATAGACCATTTTCCCACAGACAAACGACTTGCTCGAAAGCAATACACAATTTAATACATAGGCAAATGTATTTATGATACACTACGTGACACAATTTTCCAAAGATTTTATGTATTAGCTTATTTAAATCGGGAATGTGTTGATCGCCTGTTGCTGAGGAATAATAATAATAGTATTTTCGTGACAACGAAAACGCCCTATATAAGGCGTTGACATTTTTAATTTCATCAGTCTACGCTGGAAAGTCATTTGCAATATAAAAAAATTTAGTAATCTATACTGTACATCTCTAACCGAATTAGTACCAATCTACGAACGTTTCGAGCGACAATGAAGTAAGATCACATAATCTCTTTTAATTTAGCCATAGCTAGTTATAATTTAGTGAGGTATTTTGTACAAACCGAAGCACGTCAGAACTGTTCACGACTTGTATAGTTTACGTCGCGTACGACGGACATGTGTGTCTATAGACCTCGGGGCGTGAGATTGTTTTAGGCATGGACGAAACAGGGCGTCAATAAGACTATATTTTTGCATACACACACACACACACACACACACACACACACACACACACACACTACGATACACTCACACGGAGCGTATCACCATATCGGTGTTGCACGTGCGTCGATCCCCCGTGAATAGGTCGTGTTGCCGTTAGACACCTGTAGAGGCTCGATGATGATATAGTAATACTTGTGAAGAGGTGACGCGTTTTATTATTTGTGTATTCCATGTTTTAATGTACGTATGTCGTAATCGTTTTTCTTCTACTCTAATCGCTTTACGTACGTGCAGACACTCGCCAGCTGACAATACGTACGCTTTTGATTCGTTCTGCTCGCGTAGGCACAACGTCGTCTTCAACTTGTCCGTCCCATGTGTCACGGGTGACGTACGTGTGAAATGAATATATTGCGAAGTTGACATAGAGCCTACTGAACTTATAACTTATCTGAGGTGTTATTGTCAGCGCTCGTCATTCCTCCGTATTCAGAAAGGCCATTCCCGTTCTCATTTTACGTTCTAAAAATAAACCTGAATGATCGTCGTCGAATTTTTTTCGACATTGTTTTTCGCGCGTTGTATAATAATAATCTAATATGTTTATCCGACCGCAGGGGCAAGAAGAAGACAGCAAGACACGCGGCCCGTCAAGAAGCAGCCCGTCTACATGCTGTTCGTGAACAAGAAGCTAGCCAAGCATCCGCCCGTGCTCTCGAAGAGAGTAAGAAAAAGGCAGCGCAGCCATTGCCGACTCAGACCGAAGGCACAACGGAGCCACCGACTATAAAAGGTGAACAGGCACATATTTCGCAGACACCACCGACAGCAAACGGCCAGAAGTCACCGACTGCTGCAACCGGTAAATCACAGAGGACGAAACCGACGGAGAAAACACCGGTTAAACGGCGGACATTGCCGCCGCCGCCAGTGTTCAGCAAACCGCTGCCAATTTCCCAGTTAAATTCGACAGTGACTGGCAAGCAGCAGACTTCGGAGCCACAGGTCACAGAATCTAGTGAGCCACGTGCAAATCAAATTAAGCGGAAAGTGACCACCACACAACGGACATCACTACCGCCGCAACCCTCTACGATGATCGGCCAGCAAAAAATGCATCGAGAATCGCAGCCACAGGTCACAGCAACATGTGTGCCGAGTACAATTCAAATTAAGCCGAAAGTGACCGCCACGCAACGGACATTGCCGCCGCTGCCATCTACGGTCACCAGCAAACCAAAAAAACAACACGTATCGCAGTCACAGGTCACTGCAACTAGTGAGCCGCATGCAAACCAAATTATGCCGAAAGTGACCGAAATGCAATGGCCATCACTGCCGCCGCCACCCTCTACGGTCACCAGCCATCTGAAAAAGCAACAAGAATCGCTGCCACAGGTCACTGCAACTTGTGTGCCGAGTACAATCCAAATAAAGCCGAAAGTGACCGCTACGCAACGGACATCGCCGCCGCCGCCATCTACGGTCACCAGCCATCTGAAAAAGCAACAAGAATCGCAGCCACAGGTCACTGCAAATAGTGTGCCGAGTACAATCCAAATAAAGCCGAAAGTGACCGCTACGCAACGGACATCGCCGCCGCCGCCATCTACGGTCACCGAACATCTGAAAAAACAAAAAGTATCGCAGCCACAGGCCACTGCAACTTGTGTGCAAAATAAAATACAAATTAAGCCGAAAGTGACCGCCACGCAACGGACATCACCGCCACCCTCTACTGTCATCAGACAGCAAAAAAAGCAACAAGAATCCAAGCCACAGGTCACTGCAACTAGTGTGCCAAATACCATACGAACTACACTAAAAGTGACGAGCAACCAGCGGACATCGCCATCGCCTCCTTCTTCGGTCACCGATCAGCCACGGTCATCAATATCCCCACTGACAGGGAATGGTCAGCAGCGGACTTCGGCGTCGCCGCCGACAGTCACCGGGCAACGTCACCAGAGTCGACGCGACGACGCACCCATGCAATCGCAAAGCACGACGGACGTGTTGAAGACGCTGAACGCGTTGGCTGCAAAAATGTCGCCCATGCACAAGACGAAGAACGTTGAAGGCAATGCGAATCGTACTGCTGAGGCCACCGTAGCCGCATCCGCCACCGCGACATTGAACACCGGAATCAACAGGTAGGCAACGTGTTGTTTTTATTCCTCTCCCACCATGCGAGCACACACACCCACACGGTCACACACAATAATACACACGCATGCACGCAATTTGTTTTTCGCCCCTCTACGACCCTGAATCTGTCGTGAATCTGTCGACATCCGTGTGCTCCCATTGTTGCCTTTGTTGTTGTTTTCTCGAACGATGTATCAATTGTTTACGTTTTCGACTTACAGTGATTCCGATACAGCCATTCCTGCGTCCGCAAATGACGGCGACAGTCACTCTGAGCGACCGGAACCAGACCACGGCTCTGAACAACACCCGATGAACACGTCTGGCGAGTATGGCCGAGTGTCACAGTCGAACCTACTTCGGGACCATTCTACCGGCATCAGCAATGGTAAGCCGTTCATTCGTATAATCGTTATCGCATCCCTCGTCACAACACAGTTATACACACACACACACACACACACACACACACACACACACACACACACACACACACACACACACACACACACACACACACACACACACACACACACACACACACACACACACACACACACACACACACACCTCGGCGCTGGGAACGCAAGCCGAAATTTCGCGGAGTATGCGAAAACAGAGAGCGGAAAATCAGTTTTTTTGTTTTGTCTTTGCGCCATCCCGCCTGACGATAGATTGATCGAACGAAATGTTGACAAATAGTGTCCTAAATTCGTTTGTTATTTTTAGGATTTTCTCTCTCTTTCTCGTTCATATAGTTGTTCATAAGCACGTTGATACCATCGCAATACGGTAGCTATTCAAAAATATATTTTTAAATAACACATTATTGCTATTACATTATCTACACATTTTATAAATGGGCGGTTAATATTCTCCTTATGTTTTTAGTTTAATAATCTATTTACCATGCTATTAATATTATTGTGTTTGTTTTGTACTACGTTGTTGAGTAATTATTTTTTTTAGCGACTCAAGTGTCCGGCAAGCAGCTTGAAAGTCCGGAAGGTGCAAATCTGTTTGTATACAACCTCCCTGAGGATTTCACGGATTCTGATATTGTGGCGATGTTTTTACCATTTGGTAACGTCATATCTGCAAAGGTTTACATTGATAAAATGACCAAACTCTCCAAGTGTTTCGGTAAGTCACTTAATTACACGATCGTTAAATTACATTAAAATTTACAAAATAGAACTCATAATCAGTGTAATTTTTAATTTTTTATTACGTGGTGACCCTATTTTATAACCAGAAAAAAATTTAAACATGAGAGAACGAGTGACATTATTTTTTTAAATACTATAAATAGAGTTGTTCAATGTTTGTGATTTTCAATGGAAATCGTTATATTTCGGAGAAAAAATAAATAAGCTTTCACGCAAAATTGTATAAACATTAAATTTAAAATGACGAGAGTTTTTTGAATACTTTCAACTAACATCGCCTGTTCAACACATAATTATTTTACCCTTGCGAAATGTATATTCCTACTTTGGCCTGTAGATAAGTTAATTTAATGTTAACAAAACATAATGATAAGTAAGCTTTGTAGATATGCCACGAGGGGTCTAAAGCAGAGGTCGGCAACCCGCGGCCCGCATAGCGATTTTATGCAGCCCGTGACAATAATTTATAATTAGTTTGAAAATATAACACAACACGTAATCTTTACGTTTAAATTGGGAAATAAAATATTTTGCTAAAAAAATGTTGACCATGTTTGGAAGCACTTATATTTGTGAACAAACTTATTCACTAATGAAATATCGGAAAAGCAAATATGCTTCACGATTAACCGATGGTCTGTATTGAGAATTTCTACATCGAAAATAAAACCTGCTATCAATAAACTTGATGATGTTATTCAAACTTAAAAATCACATTAGTTTTTATTTCATTATTTCATTTTTTTTTTTTCCAATATGATACCATATTTTACTATGTATTTATTATTATTATTATTATTACAACGTGTAATTATTATTATAACTTTGTAGACACCTCAATAGTTAATGTACCAAACAGTGATGTTCTTAAATAAATTGAATTTCAAATTATTACAATATTTTGTTTCAATAAAAAAGGTGTATTTCAAATTATGGCCCGTGAAAAAATTTATTTTTACTTTTTGGCCCTTGACACCAAAAAGGTTGCCGACCCCAGGCTGGTCTAAAGGATAGAGTACGCGTCCAACATATTATGATATACTTATGTTAACACTAGCGATGTGTTATTTAAAAAAAAATGAAAAATTAAATGTCGATTTTTATAGTTTTAAACATTAACCATGAAATACGCAGATAATTAATCAATTTGTGGTTTTTCTTATAGGGTTTGTGTCGTATGATAACGTACATAGTGCCCAGGCGGCTGTACAAATAATGAATTCTTATCAAGTGGGTTACAAGAAGTTGAAAGTGGAACTAAAGAGACCCGAAGAAGCGTCCAAATCCAATTCGATTGCATGTTGATAAAACTTTATTGATGTAAGTGTATGTTTTAATTTAAATCTAGTATATTTTACGGTTCTTAACAAATCTATTCAATTCAAACGAAAACTGAAATTATTATTTTTTAACATAGCGTTTGAATTTCATGCATGCTTTCTGTATGTGGACTAGGTAGTATAACTAATATAGATTTGATACCACGTGAAGCTATAATAAGATGCTTATTATATGTCACGAAAACGTAAAATATGTTGTGTTTGTGTATTTTAAGCTCTGAAACACGCCGTCATCTTGGTGAAAATCGGCGTAAGAAACATATTATCAAATAGTTACAGAACATTTTAAAAAACTCGGACGCATTTTCGAGAAGAAAGCGGAAAAATTCTCATTTCACTCAAAAGGATTTTTCGTTTTCCATCAGATAAATAATCACATTTCATTTTCATGAATTTTCAGGGAATTCCATTGATACGTCTGATATTTGGTGATGTATAATTTTTATATTTTATTTAAAGTGTTTAGGTAAAGGTTGTATCCTAAAATTAAGATTTTACTAACTAGGGCTAGGTTTTGTTTGTATCATAAGGATTTTGAAAAATTTATGTGACCCAATTTTTCATCCCTTAATATGAACAAATAATATAAAATAATCTCAATATTAAATATATTAAGAATTTAGGCACTTTTTAGACAGATAGAAACATAAAGGATGAATATTTTTATGATAAAAATTAATTTAATTTAGTATTATTCGACCTATTTACTGTCCACCAAACTCCTCTCGAGCATCTAAATTATTTTTACCAAATCAATCCTTTTTTTTGTGACTTAAAAAATAGATAACTAACAATTAATTTTTGCTGTTCGCATTTTCACCGTACAAAAAAAAATAAATATTGCATTAAATACTTGAAAATAAGTTTATCGTTATCGGCATTAACAGTTAGGATTGACTGCAATTTTTTCACAGCCATGTGTCAAATTAAATTCACTTACAAATAGGTACCTACGTGTATGATTTAATTAATAGCTTTAAAACCTTGAAATATTTTTGTCCATATTTGTATTTTAAGTACAATATTTCATGATATGAGAACGAAGTTTACAATATTAGAATCAATATCTAATATCTGTTACTCTAAATAATAAAGACTGATAATGATAATTCATATCTTACAATCATAATTTAAAATAATATTATGTATATTCTATGTAAATTAATTCGAACTTCAGTAGTTATAACCGTAAATGTAATGCTAATATTTAAATTCCGTTCTTTTACATAACATGTGACTTATAGTAAATCTTTTACCATGGTTATAAAAATTCCAAAACTAAAAACCTAAAAATTTTGAATTTCTTACGTGGGTACACACGCGAATTAATAGAAATTATATTGTACGAAACACAACGAACGTCGTTTTGGTGAGGTCAATGTCATAATTATTATAGAAACACAAAACGTTTGTCGAGTCAGCTATCATGGAAATAAATAGCTGCTTAAGGCTCGTTTCCCACTACACGGTTTTGACGGAACGGCAAAAAACCGGACGACAAAATCCGGATCATTGGCTCTTTACACATTATACGGTTGACCGTACGGTAATACATGACCTATGTACGGTTTCCAAGCTTAGTATACTTTTGTACAGGTTTAGTATTCGAAGAACTTTCAAGTCATGCGTTGTCGTAATGATCCACAAACAAATTATTACACCATGTTTATACAATCGTCGCCACAAAATACAGCAGAAATCGAATTTGTTGAGTATATCCTATTACTGCTAGGTGAGAGGAAGTAGGATTGTTTTATACATTGTTAAATGACCTACGAAATTATGTAAATAGGTTTTTTTATTATTTCCATATGCCAAGTGCTTCTTTTGATGTATTTTATGGAAAACTCAAGGGTAAGCCAAACATTTGTCCCACAACACTGGTCTCTCTTGCACGAGGGTAATTAAAAATTCGACATCGAATTCCGCCATTATTAAAACAATAGATTATTATAAGTTTAATAAATTAAAAATATTAAGTGAATATCGTGCCTGGAAATGACTGATTTAATTCTACCGTACGAATAAAATCGTTTATAATGTGAAAACATTCATTTGGTCACGTAGGCGACTAACCTTTTCGTGCCGTACGGCTGCCGTATACTGCTGTGGAAGTAGACATTTGCTACACCGCCCGGCGCCGGCATTTTGCCGTGTAATATGCTCTTCTTCGCGCCTCTACAAAAATATCGCTATCCGGTGTTTTGCCGTTCGGTCAAAACCATGTTGTGTGAAACGAGCCTAAATCTAAGATATTTTCCAGTAAACCATGTTGAAATATAGGCTATAAGTCACAGAACTTCAATATCAGCGTTATATAATATATATATGTATATTTATCTATTTATTTATTTATTTATTAATGTAATTAAACAAATTCAAGTTAATTCAATTTTTAGTTAAACATACATAATAATTTAACTTGGCTTATGAAAAAAAGCTTTTTTGTATTATGTATTTTTATTAATGATTGAACAAATACCGGTTCAAGTATACAATAACATTATGTACCAGGAAGTCGATCATTATATTGGGAAAAAAATAATGCATGACAAAAGATAAAGAAAAAATATGAACGTGTATTATTGAAGTTGACCAAAAAAATTGAACCCCTAAAAGTAATTTTTTTGATTTACAACAAAAATGAATTGTATGACAGTAAATTTATATTTTATATTTCATAATCAGACAGCACAATATAAAGATAAATTGAATTGAAGAGGAACATGTTGAATGTTCGATGAATACTACTAGTTATTCAAGCCAGAAAATCAAGGAAAACAATATTAACAACAATTTGCATTCAATCGTCAAAGATATTCTGGATAAGTAATTAGTAGAAAATCAGATTGCATTGAATACAAATTCATAATGAAGTGAAAACAACACAATTCAAATTATGTACATTGCAAATTAATAAAAATCAAGTTTATACTTGAATATCTATACTAATACACAAAATTGTATGAGGTTTTTTATGACCGCGCTTACTAAGAAAACTGCCGAATCGTTTGGTGGAAATTTTTTACCGTTATACCCGACAGTCTGCTGAAGGTTTCAGAATCACTTTTGGGGATAAAAATAAAGTGTAAAGTTCTTGAAAAATTAATAATCAAATTTTTAATTTTTTTTTTTTTTGTCGAATATTTTTATGTTCTAATTTTGTGACAATACTATTGAACATTTTTCCAATTTTTTTTTCACATAGTTCTACCAAATATTCCTATGAGTGATCTATTATTCACAATTTTATTTTATTCGTCATTACAGTTACACAGTTTACGCACTCTTCCTGAATTATAAACTACGAAAATTGCATTTATTCAAAGAATGCCCATTATTCCCACTGACTTGCCGTTTTCATTCAAACGGTTTCAATTCCCGTTTAAAGTTTCTTTTGCTATTACGATTAACAAATCTCAAGGTTAAACATTTGGGTACGTTGGCGTAAATCTTCGTTCAGAGTGATTTTCACATTGATATACGTTATACGTGAGATTTTCTTGTATCCTATAATCATTTTTAATAAAAATATTTTAATAATTTATACCACTAGAAACATTTCAATACATTTTCATTAACCATTTTTTATATTTCCTTGCCGATCACATAAAACGGTAAAATTTGAATAAAAAATTGTACATATCATCGCTATTTGCTGAAATTAAAATAATCGACCAATCACGGGCGAAGCCGTGACCAGTCGGCTTGTAGCTAGTTACATATTATATTTTTACAATATAGGCACCTCACAATCGGTGTTAAAAATCCATAGCACTATAGCGACGCACATGCAACACGTAATTTTATTTGTTGTGTAGAGCAATACACGAAACTGAAAATGCGTATTACCTATATTATTTTGTCTGTGATAAGTGCGATATAATCTCGACGACTGTCGCGATGTCGTCAAGACACTGGATTCTTCTCAGAGGCCGTTAAAGGACAGCTGGTCAAAAATTTTCGGATGTACTCGCACAATGATATACTTAAGTACATGTTAAACGCACAGACTCGGGGTTGGCACCAACGGCGATTTTCGGTCAGTGTTCGATTAATTCGAGTACTGTATAGGTGTAAGATTCAAGATAACTGACCACTCACACAATACAACACAACCCTAGGTAGGATTGTTATTTTCATCTTTTTATGCGTCACGTCACGTTCACGATAGTAGTTGGTATATCATATCTGAGTACATTTGTTAATTAGGTATTCACACAAATTAAATCCTCTTGTCGAATATCTATGGTAGTATAATATTATAACTTTTTCAATACATTTGTATCACAATGAAAGAAGTGGGAAAAAATCATATTATATTATTTCAACTTATCATCGTGAAATGAACTAAATAAAAATAACAATTTCTGATCAATCAATAATATGTTACTAGACTATCAAAATAAAGTTTTATTCATTTTAGTCGTTATGATTTTAATTTATTATCATAGGAGACATTTTACAGAATTTACCAAATTGTGTTATTATTATTTATTACATTATTTTATACTTTTATTTAAATCATAAAATAACAGATTTGATGCTTGAATAATTTATTTACGACCCGGATATTAATTTCATAATTTTGTGGACAAACAATGTTCTTGACAACTTGAGACAAATAATTCTACTAAATAGAAGACACTTTTTGGAAAATTTATCGGTTATTCATAATTAAAACTTTTTTTTTTTTTTAATTTTTTGTTAAATAGAACGCTGTAATTTTTGAACAAAGTAAAATAATTGATTATGATTACTATGAATATGCTGTTTTATATTATTATTATTATGTTTAACGCATTTTTTCATAATTTTAAATTTATTGACGGTATTTCTCTCTTGTAAATAAACGTATAGATGATTTATAATTATTAAACAGTGCTGCTGTAAAATTTACTTACTGCGTTTTTCTTCAGTGAATAGTAAAATCAACGCTTAATACCGCTTAGTAAAAACATTCAAGTACCTTTTATTCAAGTAATCAGTGAATATTTAATAATACTTATTTATTATTATTTCATTTCATTCCTAATGAAAACACTATGAAGGTGAATATGTTTTATACTGCATCAAATAAAATAAAAAATAATGAAGGTATGATAAAATGAAAAATGTTTGTTGATGTAAAAAAAATTTATTACGTAAAAATAGTAAAAACAATTTATTTAAACGCTAATAAAATTAAATTCTTTGTCGTGATTTTTGAAACTTTTTCTGTTTAATGAGTGTAGGATATATATATATATATATATATATTTATATGCGTAAGATCATATTTATGTTTCAGAATTTTTAATCAAATATTAAAAATATATCATTCATAATCTTCATCAATTTTACTCTAAAATGCTGTAGCACAACGTCGTAGAGATATTCTATCAGTGAGAACCGGTGGGCCGACAGTCGACGATACTCATCATGCCCTGGTACTCGAGGCATTGTAATATCATGGGAGTCTTGTAAAACGGACTTCACGGAGAATATCGAGAACGTCGTGTAATGACGGAGATACAGAAACGTATAAAACGAGAGAGACGCATCCCGCATGTGTGTTCGCATCTCAAACAAGTTTATACGATGTTTGTATTTTTCGTATACATTATTTACTGTTGCGTCGTCACCGTACGAATGCATTTTCAATCGACGACCGTTTGGGTTTCGTACGAAAAATACGACCGCTTTTTGATCGACTTGTGCAATAGTGATATTTCTGATGTGCGAAAATTATGCACGACAATACTCGTGTTCGAGAAAATTCCAATTAAAATGTTAGCGATATTATATTGAACATTATATTTCATATTTGCTTATGCAAAAGTATTGTCTGTAGAATAATTAAAAATCACTCTATATCAATGTCATGCAATATGATTACTGCGTAATCAGAGCAGCATCAAAGCGTAAGCATCGAGGCACTAGTATGTGAGCCCAAGAAAAATGGCTATAAATTTAAAAAAAATACATGTTTTATAGAAATATTTTTAAAATAAAACAGTTTTTCTTTTAAATTTCCCATTCACATGTTTGTGCGTCCAGTGTTTCATAATTGTATAGTGAATGTTTAGGTTAGGTTACTCTAAGGAGTAAACGTTTACTTGAAGGGTCGTTTCGAAGGAAAAATCTTGAGGAGTTAGTTTTTTTAATTCGCCAACTCTAAAAAAATGTTTTATGTGATAATCTGTTTTGACGTTAGTTTTAAACTCTAACAATGTATTTAAAGAAATTGGTTGATCCAAACATAATGGAACAGATATTTTTATTTAAAAAAAAAATGTCCTTTTTGTCAAACATAAAAACTTCAGAAAATTAAAAAAAAAAGTATCAAATAAAATGTCAAAAAAATACAAATACATACCGGTATCAATTTATATTTATTATGATTTAGAGAATTTCTAACTGCACTTTTAAACGGATTTTTTAGGGTACCAAAATATTTCATATAAACCCGTTTTCCGTGATGTTATTTTATTTCGTGTATTTTTTTTTCAAATGTCATTAAAATGACTGCCACTTTAATACGTATTCATTTTTGTTTATTCACGTCACTCATTTTAATTTTAATGCAATACGATACTAACAAAAATAAATTAAAAGATAAGAAAATAAATATCATGACAAAAAACTAACTTTATATAAATTCAAGTCCTGGAAGCAGTAAAATATTTCCTCTTTGGTGAAAGATGTGTATGTTTATTTTTGTTTAGAAAAACAACATGCTTTGCTAATCGCATAATGTACATATGTACATAATGTATGTACATTATGTATAATGTATAATATATAACCATGCACAACAATAATGGTCAAAACGGTTGAACGCAATTTCGGGGGTTAAGGGGTTGCGCACAAATTTCAGTTTTGGTCACACAAATTCACACTAATGGCGCATTAATTTTTGGTAAAAAAAAAAATCCAAGGGAGTTGGTTTTTTACATTAAGGGGGGGCAGAGAACATTTCTCCAGCCCCCCTAAAGCTTTTTTGAATTTGTCCAAAATCCTTTATCGCACAATTATCGCAAATTCTGAAAATGATTGCACAAATTCACACAAATTCCACACTAATTAATAGTGAATTATAAACAATGATTTTCAAACTTAGGGGGGCTGGTGAAATGTACGTCACATGTTGTCTGTATTAAATATTCATACATCTGCTCCATCACATCGACATCAAAAACCCATTTACTCCCGATCTATTTGTGTCACGTTATAGCAAGAGATGTATACATGATTATTCTTAATTTAAACATAATTCTAAATTGGTTATTTTTGTAAATATAAAAATAGGCATGACACTATTATGTATGTAACATCTAAAATTATAACTTTATGATATTTAATATTTGATAATATTTTTTGAACATTCAATAAAATTTAATATTGTCTAATTATTACGATAAGATAATATCATTTTCAATAATTATAGGCATTTCAAAATACTGCTGACTTGGCAAATTTGACAACTCAGCGGCAACTTGGAGTCAAAATGCCAACTGAAATATTTATGGAGGAAGTGAAATACCCCCCACACACTCACACACCCGTCTAAGAACAGCCCAGTTTACTGTTGTAATAACTGTGCAAATATCATCCTCGTAACGCAATATTTTAGTATTTTCCAGATCTTTAAAAGGAGGGATCATTGGCAGGTCGTGCTTATAGCAGGGTCGGCACGAAAAAGCACAGACTGCTTTTCTGGGTTGAACCCATTCAATATTTGAAAAACCCATTGAAAAAACCCAGCTTTATCATTGGTAAATTCCATTTTAAATTTTTTTTTTTCAGTATAAACTATAAAGTGAGTTTTAGATATGTGCCTTATTTTTTTTTCAAAGAGTACCTATAGCGGATAGCCTATACGAGAAAAAGGAAATACATATATTTTGTTTGTTAGTTGACTACACGTAGGTAAAATAGTTTTATGTGTAAAAATACAAATATCATAAATCACAAAATAATGGTCAATTGAATATGTAACAATTTTTATTTATCACATAGACAAATTTAAAACTTGAATGAATTAAATGATTCTAATCATGAATTTTTTAAAGATTAAAATGATTTTACAGTTCGTAATTCCATTACTGATAAGGCGACAAACAGAGCAGCCAAAATACAAAAAAAAAACAAAATTTAGATGTAAACACCCAGGCTTTTCCTCAAAAAACCAGATAAAACCTCCAAGTTACACAACATCAATTAAACCCAACAGGTTTTTTAGTTTTTTGGGGTTTTTTGGGTGTTATTGGAAAACCCGACCGGATTTGGTATTTTCATTAAAGCCCGGGTTTTTGCCAACCTCGCTAATAGCGATGGACTATTAGTAAATTATAAGTGGGTGTAGAATCAACTATATTTGATTATTGAAAGTAATGTACCTGTTTTGTACCAGCAGTGGAAACTGTTTAGGAATACGAATTCACGTTGAACCTTTGACCGTAATGTACGGTGATTTTGAGAGTTTTCCTGGTATGTAAAATTTAGTATTTCCGTCGATCAAACGAGTATTTTTTCATATATTATATGCGGAGAAAATTGTATTCATATGCAGATCTCTTGACGGCAAAAAATTATGGTCCACCGCTCAAACGCGAAATCATTTTTTCGTCATTTGTATGAATCACGCAATTAACGTTTGTAACAAAAAACGGACATTTTTAAATTATTTTATTGTGGCGACCCCCGGGCCCAAGAGAATTTGGGCCCACATAAAAAAATGTAGTCTTGTATTCCACTTAATTCGTAAAATAACTTTAAAAATTTAGTTTTATATATTTTGTTTGCATTAATTTTTTTTTTTTTTTTTTGTCACCTGTATAATGTAACTACCAAAGTACCAAACTTTGACTTTTGTCATTCATGATTTTGAAGTCTCGTATTTCATGATATGATAATAGTTTGTATATTATAGAAAAGAAAACGTTATTTTATTCTATGAATAAATTTGGTTATTTTGCTATGAAAATTGATTATTAATGTTACTATTTTGAGCTGTCTCAAACAGCAGAAGACTATAATACAGTGTGTTCAACGATAAAGGTAACACGAAATATTGCGAACGCATGGCCTTGTATTCAATTCGGGTGTTTTTTAATGCGTAAAGGATATGAAATTTCACTTATTTTTGGAAAATCATAATTTTTTTTTTTTAATTCTAAGCATACCCTATGTGCAATAACGCGAAGTTTAAGTCTATGCGAGGTCCTCATGTGATATAAAATGTAAGTGCACATTTGAACTTCTATTTACCGTTAAATAGACTGCGGATGATTATGAATAATTGTGGAAGTCCCAAAGAAATCACGATAAGAAATCCCTGAGAAAATCCCCATGTGACTTTATATAGTAGTTACAATATTCAATTATTAATATTGTTATATCTCAGAGAAGTCACATGAATATTACATATCATATAAACGATCTTTATATAGGAATTGTATTATATTGTTTAAGTGGGAATATAAATTACAATGTGGCTATTTTTATCTTTCATTTGTTTATAGTTGGTATAGCCGTATATGGGCATTGTATAACATGTTTGGTTTTCGTTCGTCTTGCAGCGTGAATTGATAAATGTATAACCTTTTTAAAACGTTTTAACAATTAACACATTCGGTATTAATATTTGTATTTTGTATTTTTGTCATTTGGTCATTGACGTTCTGTTCGTTAAGTTTTCATCTGGCATCTGTGAAGTTTATTTATTTGTTTTATCAGTTATCTATTACTAGTGCTGTTAAAATTATTATAGGTATTCTATAATAGTTGTGTACCTTTTTGTACTTATTCAGTATTCGACATGTTATATGACAGTATAACATGTTATACACTTAACAACATGGCTAAAAACTTATTGAAAAAATTTGTTAGTGACTATCCTAATTATTATGGTAAAGAATATGTTGGTTACAATGTCCATGGTTTACTCCACATAACCGATTTTGTTTTAATTCATGGCCCCTTGGACGCTTTTAGTGCTTTCAAATATGAAAACTACTTACAATTTGTAAAAAAGATTAGTAAAAACTCCAAACACCCACTTCAAGATACATATAATCGTATAATGGAGAAAATTAACAGTCAGCCTTATGATGTGTCTCTTAATTATCCTATTCTTAAAAACGAATTAAATTATGATTCATCCATAAATAATGCATTAACTGAAACATTATATGAACAAGTAGTTCTAGAGA
The DNA here is from genome assembly GCA_027580255.1 of Therioaphis trifolii. NCBI lineage: Eukaryota > Metazoa > Arthropoda > Insecta > Hemiptera > Aphididae > Therioaphis > Therioaphis trifolii. The sequence goes on along the minus strand of CM050404.1, from coordinate 141,845,013 downwards.
TCTTTGTAGTGAGTTCTAAGAACAATAAAGATATATTTTTCTTATTAAAAAATCATAATATAGTTAAAGTGAATAAAATAATTAAGTATACAAGTGGACAAATTAAAAAAAAAATTGAAGTATTTAAATATGAACACTGTACTATGTTTCATAGTCCTGTACCTTCAGATATTATTAAAATATTTTATATTAATAAAGTTTTCCCTGATGTTTTAATTTTAATCGACATAGAAGTTTTACAACATAAGTGTTTTGTAGTACCGATAGGTAATGATAAACATGTTGCTATAGCATTAGTTCATGAAACTATTTAATATTTTTTTTTTTATTGTAAATAATAGATTTTAACAATTATTTGTATTAAGTAAAGAATTAATATTAATAAAATATTTTATAAGTTATTATTGTATCTATTCATACTATCATCAATTAAAAAGTTCCCCTTTCAATCACTATTCAAAATTTAAAACGTGTAACTTCATAACGTATAAATTACATGAACACGTGTCTAAATATTCTAAATACACTACAATTCTATACATATACTATTTCATAAGCGTGTCCCCGTAGGTAAGGCGTTAGGTCAGTTAGGTTCAATAGGTTGCAGGTGCCAGGTTCGACTCCCAAGTTAAGTCAAAGGTACTATGCGATTTTTTTCATTTTTTTCCTTTACATTCATTTTGTATGTGTACTCTATGCGAAGTCAATGCGATGACAGTGAGTAGTCCCGTGAATATCAACTTGATTGCGTATGGAAGTTACTATGTGACGTAACATAGAACATTGTTTTGCGACATCGCATGCAGTAACTTCGCGAGACTGGGCATTAAGCGTGCCAGTGACATCTCAGGGTGGTCATTGAGAACAAAAACACAACCTCTCATAACTCAATAGGATTTCTAAGTAACATCTCAGAGATTGAATATTGCACAGAGGGTATGCTACAAAACATTTTTTTTTTTTAAATTGCACCTCCCATTTTTTAGTTCAAATTTTAATTATGTAAATTTTTTTAAGCAATTTTGTCCCTTAAAGTCTTGCTCTAAATTCAAAATTGACTAATTGAGAATTACTTAAAGTTTCGATTTATAAAATTTGAATTTATCGTATTTTTCAACAGTCTCCTTAGAGTTTTACGAATTGATATGTGACTTTGTATTATTTTTTCTTAAAAATTAAGTGTACAGTCATCAGTACACAGTACTAGTAATTTACATAACTTCTGCAGACATTTTAACACAAATTTCTCGTAAATGGTATAATTTTGGTTAAAACAAATTATCACATATTTTATTATTTTAATTCAGTTTAAAAGCGAAATTATGATTTTGATAAAGAACTTTTGCATTATTTTTGTATTATTATTTTAAGTATGTTTTATGCATTATGTTTAGATCATAAGATTTAACAATTGCGATGTCTGAAAGAAAACTATCTAATTGTCAGGTATGTGATCGAAAATGGCTTAAGTATTCGCCAAATCAAGGAACAGTATATAATTAATTGTTTTATGTGCAAACTATTTACTAGTTATTCTGATAGCCCATATTTTGTAAGTTATAGTTTTGATAATGAGAACAATTTTGAAAAAATATCCCATCATGAAAATAGTAATGAATAGAGAAGTGCTGCAGTAACAAAGTGGTTACTTTGAAAAGATAAAAAATTCTATTAATAGAGAAATGGAGAAACAAATATTAACAGAGACAAAATATGAGACTGAAGTATTGAATTATTGTTCCAGTCACATGAATTTGGTCAAAGTATCAAAAACTTTGCATCCTTAAAATCGAGAAAAAAATGTTTTTAAATAAAAATAATGTTCTAGTTTTATTTGTGTTGAATTAAAAAAAAACATTGTTTTAGAAAAAAATTAATGTTATCATGAAAAAAAAAATACTATATTTATGAAAAAAATTATTCTTGGGGCCTTCTAAAATATCTGGCTCCAGGGCCCCAAATATGTTTAATCCGGGCCTGGGTTCAAGGTGTGGAATCGACGAGGTCATATGACGAAATATACCATTAATAATATACCATATTATTAATGAAAAAAAATTGTTTTAGTTTTTTGCAATCAATGACGAATATACGGTGAAAACAGACAATGCTGACTGTGGGGTTGGGTTTTGTATGATTAAGTTTGAAATTTCTGCCGGTAACCGTGTCATGGGCAGAATGCCCTTATATCTTGATCACGATTTACGCTGACAAAGTTCTTTGCATTTAGTTCAATTGTCTGCTAAGTTCATACACGAAATGCCACCTACATAATTCACTACTTGTCTTCCGTTTATTTGTGACGGACTAAACGAAGTGCGTTGATCGGTGGCTGTGCAGACGATTCATTTGTGATTCATCAGCAATTCCTCAATACTTGACGTCTACGCGTCAAAATGTGTCGATTTTTTTTCGCCTATAACAGTCAATTATAAAAAGTTTTCATATAATTTCCGTTAAATCAATAGATTTCAAAATGTACTAAAACATTTTCTTCTCACACGGGTAATGTTTAAAATCCAAATCGTTTATTCTTCCACACCAGATTGCAAGAATCAATCAACAGGTGGTCGTATATTTAGAACAAAATCTGAACAAACGTCTATTTGAAATGTATATAATTGCCGCGGCGATAAATTAAACATATTATAAAATATACATACGACGTAAAAACCTGTTTGTTGTGCGTATACTATGCCTGTTGAATTTATCTCTCTCGTCCAATACATGTTTCTCTCTCCGTCATTATACAGCGTTCCCGATATTCTCCAAGAAGTTTGTTTAGCGCGATTCTCCTTGAAAGTAACATTCTCCGATATCAGGGCACGATGAGTTTCGTCGATCGTCGGTCCGTCGTCGGTGGTACACGACCTAATGTCTCTGAGACAACGCCAGTACAGAACGAGGACAGAAGACGAATAGAACGTACTGAACACCAGGAATTGATGCAGATCGTGCACGGTGACCGTGTCGGCGCCACGCGACCGGCTGGTGTATAAAACGTAAAGGCGACCGCCACGCCGCCGTTAAAAAATAATACCATGAAGTATATTTTTTGGACGTATAACAATATGGCCATAACCGCTTGTTTTGTTCTCTTTTAACGCATCACTTTTTCGCTATGCATGTTGCATTTTTCAACGAAACAGACGAGAAATTCTTCAATAATCTGCTGATGAAAAAAAATATTACACTAACAACAGTATGGATTGAAATAGAGAGTGTAACGCTGTTGAGTGAAATTGAATGTTCCACTGGGACTTCAGTGCAGTGTGTGTGTATGTGTGTGTGTGTGTGTGTGTGTGTGTGTGTGTGTGTGTGTGTGTGTGTGTGTGTATAAATTAATATTATAGGTGCAAGCAACATGTGTGACTAGGACTGCCCAGCGAAGAAAATATTGTGTTTTAAAAAATCTGACGCCAATATCATATCTAATATATTATTAAAATTTGTATTATTATTTGAATTTACTTCGCTTTATTGATTAACTGTACTATCTTCAGGCAATCTGCTACGTTGTCCTGAAGTACCCAGTTAAACACTAGTTATAATAATATACATAACTAAGATAATTCCAATATTGTTTCGCATTCTTTTATGTCTATTGCAATTATCAATATTCACTATTGACGCATTGTTTAAATAATTATTAGCGTATTCTATTTCATCGTGTATCATTTTAGCAGCACATGATAGTTTTTCTTTTTTTTTTTTTGGTAACATTTTTCTATAATAAAATATTGTTTGATAATTGAAATCTATATCGAAACATTTTTTTGAGAATCTAATTTTTGGAAAATGTTTTATAAATTGAAAATTTCGTTTTTACACAATTTTTATTTGATAATATTTATTGTTTTAGATTATTATTTCCATTAAACACCTCAACTGTTCTTCTAAAAAAATACGATGCAGTAGAACCTCATCTATGCTATAAAGATCAGAATAATGTTAATTATGCTTCACACTTCAACATGCTTCCCACACTGTGACGACTTGTGTTCAAGTTCACTAGTTGCGCTGGTCCACATCAATGTATTAACTTAAACTACTAATTTTGTCCTCATGTGAGCGTAGTCATGAAAATCACTAAACTCCGCATGTCGAATCTATTAAAGTATTTGAAATTTGGCCCAGAATTTTTTTTTGTTTATAGACAGAAAATCACTTAGATGCTACTGTACTTTTAAATACCACGCAAAGTCATTATTTGATGATGTCGACTTATATAATTTAATATTTTCATTATTATTATAATTGTTCATTCCCGCACGCCATACATAGGCAGTTTGGGAAAACAATTCTGAATAGAACAAAAAATAATTTTCTTAAGTACCGACGAGATAACCATTCCGATCTATAGAATTTTTGAATGAAACTTTTGAAGGATTATAACAACCCCAAAAAGATATCGCATTCGTAAAACAAAATTTAATAATAAATATTCATTATAAAGCGCTATACAGTCTTCATTCCGCGCTGAATCTAAAAAAATATTTTGCGATTTTTCATAATTTTTTTTTTTTTTTAAATTCATAAAAGCAACAAGTATACTTTTTATTGTTTTATGTCTTGGTCATTAACGTGATTAAATTCAAGAAGCACTCATTTTAGCCTTGACAAACCCGCACATTTTTTCGAAAAATATTTTGAGAAATCGCCCACTGGTGGTTTAGAAGTGTAAGTTTCCGAGGGATAACAACAACATCTCCGCATACAACAGTTTGAAAACTGTTGAATCCATTTGAAAATTGCAATGTTATGGTGACGTCTTTCTTTCAAAGGCACAATATCACGATCGTGTGCTCCGAGCACGTTTCACAATATTATTGTTGTGGCGTCTGACGCGTCACGATGATTCATGCACGAGATGGTTCGGAGCGACGAAAGGCTCGTGTACATAAAAAAGACGAGCGTTCCGGCGGAATATATCTCGGAGGCTCACAGAAACAATTTTCGCAGAGTTTAAGCCACAGCTTAAGCTTCACTGCATGGTTAGTTTGACCATTTGACCTATTGGACAAATATCACGTGGTTCTCTCCGCGGGATTAAAAAATCGGCGTCTGCAGTGTTATTAGATCACTAGTGGCCGCGTTATTGTACACTAGACCATTTTCCCACAGACAAACGACTTGCTCGAAAGCAAAACACAACTTAATACATAGGCAAATGTACTTATGATACAATTCGTCACACTATATTCCAACGATTTTATATACTAGCTTATTTAAATCGGGAATGTGTTGATCGCACGGTTGCTGAGGAATAATAATAATAGTATTTTCGTGACAACAAAAACGCTCTATATAAGGCGTTGACATTTTTAATTCCATCAGTTTACGCTGGGAAGTCATTTGCAATATAAAAAAATTTACTTATCTATCGTATACATCTCTATCCAACTGAGACTGAGTACCATTCTACGAACGTTTCGAGCGACAATGAAGTAAGATCACATAATCTCTTTTAATTTAGCCATAGCTAGTTATAATTTAGTGAGGTGTTTTGTACAAATCGTAGCGCGCCAGAACTGTACACGACTTGTATAGTTCACGTCTCGCGATTTCTATTATGCGCGTACGACGGACATGTGTAATAATATAGACCGTGGGGCACGAGATTCTTTTAAGCATGGACGAAACAAGACGTAAATAAAACTATATTTTTGCACACACACACACACACACACACACACACACACACACACAAACACACACACACACACACACACACACACACACACACACACACACACACATACACTACGATACACTCACATGCACGTCCGTCGATCCCCCGTGAATAGGTCGTGTTGCCGTTAGACACCTGTAGAGGCTCGATGATGATATCGTAATACTTGTGAAGAGATGACACGTTTTATTATTTGTGTATTCCATGTTTTAATGTACGTACGTCGTAATCGTTTTTCTTCTACTCTAATCGCTTTACGTGCAGACACTCGCCTGCTGACAATACGTACGCTTTTGATTCGTTCTGCTCGCGTAGGCACAACGTCGTCTTCAACTTGTCCGTCCCATGTGTCACGGGTGACGTACGTGTGAAATGAATATATTGCGAAGTTGACATAGAGACTACTGAACTTATAACTTATCTGAGGTGTTATTGTCAGCGCTCGTCATTCCTCCGTATTCAGAAAGGCCATTCCCGTTCTCATTTTACGTTCTAAAAATAAACCTGAATGATCGTCGTCAAATTTTTTTCGACATTGTTTTTCGCGCGTTACCGTATTCGACGGTGTATAATAATAATCTAATACGTTTATCCGACCGCAGGGGCAAGAAGAAGACAGCAAGACACGCGGCCCGTCAAGAAGCAGCCCGTCAACATACTATTCGTGAACAAGAAGCTAGCCAAGCAGCCGCCCGTGCTCTCGAAGAGAGTAAGAAAAAGGCAGGGCAGCAATTGCCGACTCAGACCGAAGGCACAACGGAGCCACCGACTATAAAAGGTAAACAGGCACTGATTTCGCAGACACCACCGACAGCAAACGACCAGAAGTCACCAACTGCTGCAACCGGTGAACCACAGGGGACGAAACCGACGGAGAAAACACCGGTTAAGCGGTGGACATTGCCGCCGCCGCCAGTGTTCAGCAATCCGCTGCAAATTTCCCAGTTAAATTCGACAGTGACTGGCAATCAGCAGACTTCGGCGCCACTGTCACAATCTACGGTCACCAACCATCTGAAAAAACAAAAATTATCGGAGCCACAGGTCACAGAATCTAGTGAGCCGCGTGCAAATCAAATTAAGCGGAAAGTGACCGCCACGCAATGGACATCACTACCGCCGCAGCCTTCTACGATCATCGGCCAGCAAAAAAAGCATCAAGAATCGCAGCCACAGGTCACAGCAACTTGTGTGCCGAGTACAATTCCAATTAAGCCGAAAGTTACCGCCACGCAACGGACATCGCCGCCGCTGCCATCTACGATCAACGGCCATCTGAAAAAACAAAAAGTATCGCAGCCACAGGTTACAGAAACTAGTGAGCCGTGTGCAAACCAAATTAAGCCGAAAGTGACTGATATGCTATGGCCATCACTGCCGCCGCCACCCTCTACGGTCATCGGCCAGCAAAAGAAGCAACAAGTATCGAAGCCACAGGTCACAGCAACTAGTGTGCCTAATACTATTCAAATAAACCCGAAAGTGACCGCCACGCAACGGACATCACTGCCGCCGCCATCTACGGTCACCGCCCCGCAAAAGAAGCAAAAAATATCTCAGCCACAGGTCACAGCAACTAGTGTGCCGAGAACAATCCAAATTCAGCCGAAAGGGACCGCCACGCAACGGACATCGCCGCCGCCGCCATCTACGGTCACCGGCCATCTGAAAAAACAAAAAGTATCTCAGCCACAGGTCACAGCAAATATTGTGCCGAGTACAATCCAAATTAAGCCGAAAGGAACCGCCACGCAACGGACATCACCGCCGCCACCACCCTCTACGGTCATCGGCCAGCAAAAAAAGCAACAAGATTCACAACCAAAGGTCACTGCAAATAGTGTACCGAGTACAATCCAAATAAAGCCGAAAGAGACCGCCACGCAACGGACATCGCCGCCGCCGCCATCTACGGTCACCGGTCATCGGAAAAAACAAAAAGTATCTCAGCCACAGGTCACAGCAACTAGTGTGCCGCGTGCAAACCAAATTAAGGAAAAAGTGACCGCCACGAAACGGACATCACTGCCGCCGCCATCTACGGTCACCGGCCATCTGAAAAAGCAACAATTATCGCAGCCACAGGTCACTGCAACTAGTGAGCCGCATGCAAACCAAATTAAACCGAAAGTGGCCGATATGCAATGGCCATCACTTCCGCCGCCACCCTCTACGGTCATCGGCCAGCAAAAAAAGCAACAAGAATCGCAGCCAAAGGTCACTGCAACTAGTGTGCAAAATACAATACAAATTAAGCCAACAGTGACCGATATGCTACGGACATCGCCGCCGCCGCCATCTACGGTCACCAGCCAACCAAAAAAACAACACGTATCGCAGTCACCGGTCACAGTGTCTAGTGAGCATCATTCATCTCAAACTATACCAAAAGTGACGGGCAACCAGCGGACAACGTCGCCACCGCCATCTACGGTCACCGATCAGCCACAGTTATCCATGTCCCCACTGACAGGGAACGGTAATCAGCGGACTTCAGCGTCGCCGCCGACAGTCACGGGGCAACCTCACCAGAGTCGACGGGACGACGCGCCCATGCAACCGGAAAGCACGGCGGACGTATTGAAGACGCTGAAAGCGCCCACGCAGAAGACGGAGAACGTTGAAGGCAATGCGAATCGTATCGCTGAGGCCACCGTAGCCGCATCCGCTACTGCGAAATTGAACACCGGAATCAACAGGTAGGCAACGTGTTGTTTTTATTCCTCTCTCGGCATGCGAGCACGCACACCCACACGGTCACACACAATAATACACACGCATGCACGCGATTTGTTTTTTGCCCCTCTACGACCCTACCAGAGGCCCGTCATTATAGTTTTGTAACGTCCGTGGCAGACATTGGTTCAATCGTCAACTGTTTTTTGTTTTTCTTTGCGCCGACGTTTTTTGTTTCTTTCGTCCGCCGCGACGACCCCTGCGTTCTCGGCACCTTTTGCGTCGTCAAACAGTTTCCTGTATTTATTGCGCGCGTTAGATATTCAGCATATTACTATCGTTTTTATACTCGCTGACGTCCACTATCAATGTTAATCGCATTTTTTTTGAATCCGCGTCACACTTCTTTTTCCTTGTTTTTTATTTCGTAGTCACACCGAATAAAGCGTTTTTACCCCAAAAAACAACTTCTATATTGACTTTTATTTGACGCACGGCGTGTACAGCAGCTGATCGAGGCCAGACAATGAAAGCGATAAATTAAAACGTCATCACGTGATTTGGCCGATTTGTCTGTTATATAACATTACATCGTGAATCTGTCGACATCCGTGTGCTCTCATTGTTGCCTTTGTTGTTGTATTGTCGAACGATTTTTCTATTGTTTACGTTTTCGACTTACAGTGATTCCGAAACGGCCATTCCCGCGTCCGTAAATGGTGGTACCTGTCACACAGAGCGACCGGAACCAGACCACAGCTCTGAACAGCACCCGATGAACACGTCCGGCGAGTATGGCCGAGTGTCACAGTCGAACCTACTTCGGGACCATTCCACCGGCATCAGCAATGGTAAGCCGTTCATTCGTATAATCGTTATCGCATCCTTCGTCACAACACAGTTATATACACACACACACACACACACACACACACACACACACACACACACACACACACACACACACACACACACACACACACACACACACACACACACACACACACACACACACACAAACACACACATACACACCTCGGCGCTGGGAACACAAGCCGAATTTTCGCGAAATATGCGAAAACAGAGAGCGGAAAATCAGTTTTTTTGTTTTGTCTTTGCGCCATCCCGCCTGACGATAGATTGATCGAACGAAATGTTGACAAATAGTGTCCTTAATTCGTTTGTTATTTTTAGGATTTTCTCTCTCTTTCTCGTTCATATAGATGTTCATAAGCACGTTAATACCACCGCATCACGGTAGCTATTTATCAATATATTGTAAAATAACTCATTATTGCTATTACATTATATACGGATTTTATTAATGAGTGGTTAGTAGTCTCCTTATGTTTTTAGTTTAATAATCTATTTACCATGTTATTAATATTATTGTGTTTGTTTTGTACTACGTTGTTGAGTAATTATTTTTTTTTAGCGACTAAAGTGTCCGGCAAGCAGCTTGAAAATCCGGAAGGTGCAAATCTGTTTGTATACAACCTCCCTGAGGATTTCACGGATTCTGATATTGTGGCGATGTTCTTACCATTTGGTAACGTCATATCTGCAAAGGTTTACATTGATAAAATGACCAAACTTTCCAAGTGCATCGGTAAGTCACTTAATTACATAATCGTTAAATTACATTATAATTAACAAAATAATACTCATAATCAGAGTATTTTTAATTTTTAATTACGTGGTGTCCTCAATTTATAACCAGAAAAAAAAATTTTAACATGAGAGAACGAGTGACATTATTTTTTTAAATATTATAAAGAGAGTTGTAAAATTGTTTGTGATTTTTAATGGAAAACGTTATATTTCGGAGAAAAAACAAATAAGCTTTCACGTAAAATTGTATAAACATTAAATTTAAAATGACGAGAGTTTTTGAATACTTTCAACTAACATCACCTGTTCAACACATAATTATTTTACCCTTGCGAAATATTTGCGGTAATGTCATGTTCTGATTATGTATTTTCCTATTTTGGCCTGTAGATAAGTTAATTTAATGTAAACAAAACATAATAATAAGTAAGCTTTGTAGATATGCCACGTGGGGTCTAAAAAAGGGGTCGGCAACCCGCGGCCCGCATAGCGATTTTATGCAGCCCGTGACAATAATTTATAATTAGTTAAAAAATATTACACAACACGTAATATTTACTGTTAAAAATTCGGAAATAAAATATTTTGCTAAAAAAATGTTGACCATATTTGGGAGCACTTATATTTGTGAAAAAACTTTTTCACTAATGAAATATTGGAAAAGCAAAAATGCTTCACGATTAACCGATGGTCACTTTAACGCTGTATAGAGAATTTCTACATCGAAAATAAATTCTGCTATAAATAAACTTGATGATGTTATTGAAACTTAAAAATCACATTAATTTTTATTTATTTCTTTAATTTATTTTTTTCTCCAATATTATACTATATTTTACTATGTATTTATTATTCTTATTATTACGACGTGTAATTATTATCATAACTTTGAATAAACAGTGATGATCTTAAATAAAATAAATTTTAGATTATTATAATATTTTGTGTAATAAAAAAGGTGTGTTTCAAATTATGGCCCTTGAAAACATTTATTTTTACTTTTTGGCCCTTGACTCCAAAAAGTTTGCAGACCCCTGGTCCAAAGGATAGAGTACGCGTCCCACATACTATGACATACTTATGTTAACACTAGCGATGCGTTATTAAAAAAAATGAAAAATTAAGTGTCGTTTTTTTATAGTTTTAAACATTAACCATGAAATACGCAGATATTTAATTAATTTTTGGTTTTCCTCATAGGGTTTGTTTCGTATGATAACGTACATAGTGCCCAGGCGGCTGTACAAATAATGAATTCTTATCAAGTGGGTTACAAGAAGTTGAAAGTGGAACTAAAGAGACCCGAAGAAGCGTCCAAATCCAATTCAATTGCATGTTGATAAACCTTTTTTGATGTAAGTGTATGTTTTAATTTAAATCTTGATACCAGGTGAAGCTATCATAATATGCTTATTATATGTCACGAAAACGTAAAATATGTTGTGTTTGTGTATTTTTAGCTCTGAAACACGCCGTAATCTTGGTAAAAATCGGCGTAAGAAACATATTATCAAATAGTTACATAACATTTTAAAAACTCGGACGCATTTTCGAGATGAAAGCGGAGAAATTCTCATTTCGCTCAAAAGGATTTTTCGTTTTCCATCAGATAAATAATCACATTTTATTTTCATGTCTTTTCAGGGAATTCCATTGACGCGTCTGATATTTGGTGATGTATAATTTTTATATTTTATTTAAAGTGTTTAGGTAAAGGTTGTATCCTAAAATTAAGATTTTACTAACTAGGGCTAGGTTTTGTTTGTATCATAGGATTTTGAAAATTTTATGTGACCCAATTTTTCATCCGCTAATATGAACAAATAATATAAAATAATCTTAATATTAAATTAATTAATTAAGAATATAGGGACTTATTAGACAGATAGAGACATATAGGACGAATATATTAAGGATAAAAATTAATTCAATTTAGTATTATTCGACCTATTTACTGTCCACCAAACTCCTCTCGAGCATCTAAATTATTTTTACCAAAACAATCCTTTTTTTTTGTGACTTAAAAAATAGATAACTAATAATCAATTTTTGCTGTTCGCATTTTCACCATGCAAAAAAGTTATATTGCATTTGTATGATTTCTTTTACTTTATTATCATTATTAAATAATATTGTACAGCTGGGTGCGGTTTGGTCGTCGTCTGACCAACCAACACGTACACACTATTTTACATATTATCTTGTTAATTATAATAATGACCCGTCGACGGAAAATCGTTATCGACGAGGAGTTAGTCTTAGTTGTTATCCGACCGCGTATCGGATAACTCATATGTATTATATCACTATGTAATGTTTGAATTTTAATACACACTGCCTTAATAAAATTAATATAATTTTTGGTATAAATGATTCTTTTGGCCATCACATTATTTATAGCGCCCTACACATTAAATACTTGAAAATAAGTTTATCGTTATCGGCATTAACAGTTAGGATTGACTACAATTTTTTCACAGCAATGTATCAAATTAAATTCACATACAAATAGGTACGTGTATGATTTAATTAATAGCTTTAAAACCTTGAAATATTTTTGTCCACATTTTTATTTTAAGTACAATATTTCAAGATATGAGAACGATGGTTTCAATATTAGAATCAATATATAATATCCGTTACTCTCAATACTAAAGACTGATATTGATATTTCATAATATCTTACATTCATAATTTAAAATAATATGTATATACTATGTAAATTAATTGGAGCGTCAGTAGTTATAACCGTAAATGAAATGCTGATATTTAAATTCCGTTTTTTTTTTGACATTACATATGACTTAAAGTCCATCTTTTACCATGGTTATAAAAAATCCAAAACTAAAACCTAAAAATTTTGGTTTTCTTACGTGGGTACACACGCGAACGAACGAATTATATGAAATTATATTTTACGAAACACAACGAACGTCGTTTTGGTCTGGTCAATATAAATAAATGTTAATTAATATGGAAAAAAAAGCGTTCGCCGAGTCAGCTAGTATGGAAATAAATAGCTGCTTAAGGCTCGTTTACCACTACACGGTTTTGACGGAACGGCAAAAAACCGGACGACGAAAGCCGGATCATTGGCTCTTTACACATTATACGCTTTTGACCGTACGGTATTACATGACTTATGTACGGTTTCCAAGCTAAGTGTACTTTTGTACAGGTTTAGCATTAGAAGAACACTTAAGTCATGCGTGGTTGTAAAGATCAACAAACAAATTATTGCACTATGGTGGTACACTTATACAATCGTCGCCGCAAAAAAAAGCAGAAATCGTATTTTTTGAGTATATCCTATTACTGCTAGGAGACAGGAAGTAGGATTGTTTTATACATTGTTAAATGACCTACGAAATTATGCAAATAGGTTTTATGATTATTTCCGTATTTCAAGTGCTTATTTTGATGTATATCATGGAAAACTCAAGGGTAAGCCAAACTTTTGTCCCACAACACTGGTCTCTCTTGCACGAGGGTAATTAAAAATTTGACATCGAATTCCGCCATTATTTAAACAATAGATTATTATAAGTTTAATAAATTAAAAATATTAAGTTAATATCGTGCCTGGAAATGACTGATTTAATTCTACCGTACGAATAAAATCGTTTATAATGTGAAATCATTCATTTGGTCACTTACGTGACTAAGCTTTTCGCGCCGTACGGCTGCCGTATACTGTTGTGGAAGTAGACGTTCACTGCGCTGACCGTCGCCGGCATTTTGCCGTGTAATATGAAAGCGTATATTATGCTCTTCTTCGCGCCTCTACAAAAATATCGCCGTCCGGTGTTTTGCCGTTCGGTCAAAACCGTGTAGTGTGAAACGAGCCTAAATCTAAGATATTTTCCTGTAATTTATACGATTACTAAGAAAATAAAACACCGCACGATTTTACGATTTGCTGTGTTTTTAAAAAATATAAAATGCACCTATTCATTCAAAATTAAACTGATTTCAAAACTGTGTTTTCTGTAATTATGCGGTTTTGAAGTTTCGATTTTTTAAACCATGTTGAAATATAGGCTATAAGTCACAGAACTTCAATATCAGCGTTATATATATATATATATATATATATATATATATATATATATATATATATATATATATATATATATATATATATATATTTATGTATATTTATCTATTTATTTATTTATTTATTAATGTAATTAAACAAATTCAAGTTAATTCAATTTTTAGTTAAACATACATAATAATTTAACTTTGCTTATGAAAAAAAGGCTTTTTTGTATTATGTATTTTTATTAATGATTGAACAAATACCGGTTCAAGTATACAATAACATTATGTACCAGGAAGTCGATCATTATATTTAAAAAAAATAATGCATATCAATAGATAAAGAACAAATATGAAAGTGTATTATTGAAGTTGACCAAAAAAATTGAACCCCTAAAAGTAATTTTTTGATTTACAACAAAAATGAATTGTATGACAGTAAATTTATATTTTATATTTCATAATCAGACAGCACAATATAAAGATAAATTGAATACCATTCAATCATCGGAAAAATGTAATAATACAACAAAAACAACTTACATCTTATCAAAGGGAGAAAGGATATGCACATTTATTACACCTTCGATAACTGGCGAGGACTATGGGGTTTTTCAGCATAACAAAACGGGAAACATTGTCAATTTTTCATCGCAAGAAAGATAATATTACATTGAAAGTGAAATCTTAAATAATTGAATATTAACTATTTTTCAAGTTTTTTAGTTGGGAAGAGGAACATGTTGAATGTTCGATGAATACTACTAGTTATTCAAGCCAAAAAATCAAGGAAAACAATATTAACAACAATATGCATTCAATCGTCAAAGACATTCTGGATAAGTAATTAGTAGAAAATCAGATGGCATTGAATACAAATTCATAATGAAGTAAAAACAACACTATACAAATTATATACATTGCAAATTAATAAAAATCAAGTTTATACTTGAATATCTATACTAATACACAAAATTGTATGGGTTTTTTTATGACCGTGCTTACTAAGAAAACTGCCGAACCGTTTGGTGGACATTTTTTACCGCTATACCCGACAGTCTGCTGGAGGTTTCAGAATCACTTTTGTGGATAAAAATAAAGTGTAACGTTCTTGAAAAATTAATAATCAAAGCCGTCTCTGCGATGTCCGCAAGAACAGGTCTTTTCTTATGTTCCCATTTTGTGGCAATATTATTTACCTTTTTTCCAATTTTTTTTTCATAGAGCTGATCCAAATATCTTCCTGAGTGTCACCACATCGTCCGATTTTTTCTTTTTTTTTTCTTTTTGTCAGAGGGGTGATTGTATTTTTATGTTCTAATTTTGTGACAACATTATTTAACATTTTTCCAATTTTTTTTTCACATTGTTCTACCAAATATTCCTATGAGTGATCTATTATTCACAATTTTATTTTATTCGTCATTACAGTTACAATCGTTTACGCACTCTACCGAAATTATAAACTACGAAAATTTCAAAGAATGCCCAATATTCCCACTGACTTGCCGTTTTCATTCAAACGGCTTCAATTCCCGTTTAAAGTTTCTTTTGCCATTATGATTAACAAAGCTCAAGGTTAAACATTTGGGTACGTTGGCGTAAATCTTCGTTCAGATGATTTTCACATTGATAGTTATACGTGGGATTTTCTTGAACGGGGGACCTGAATCATCTAATGATTTTGATTTCAACAAGAGAAAACAAATAACGTCATATACTCAGTTTTATAAAACTTATTATCAACAACACATTAATTAGCATTTTTTTGTATCCTATAATCATTTTTGATAAAAATATTTTAATAATTTATACCACTATAAACATTTCAATACATTTTCATCAACCATTTTTTATACTTACTTGCCGATCACATAAAACGGTAAAATTTGAATAAAAATTCTACATATCATCACTATTTGCCGAAAACAAAAAAATCAACCAATCACGGGCGAAGCCGTGGCCGGTCGGCTTGTAGCTAGTTACATATTATAGTGAAACCTGTATATAACGGACAGACGCGGGACCAAAATAATTGTCCGTTATATACAGGTGTCCGTTGTAGACACGTTTCAATGTTTTAAAAATAAAATTAATCCACAAATATGATATATAAAATTATTACGTATATTTTATTAATACTGTTTTATATTTTATAATATATATTATAAGGTATATTCTTTATTAATATTATATATACCATCCTCCGCTAGAGTCTTTAAAACGAACAATGTCCCCCTTTTGTTTTAAATTTAAAGTTTTACGCGAAATGGAGGTGGCATTGTTGAAAAAAATATGCATGTATGTACAACTCTGACTGCGAACCGCTAGAACTGAATAAAAACGTTAGATACTTATGGTTGACATTTATACGTATTGCAATTTATAACTTACTGTTAAGTATTTACCTAGTATGTATTTAAACTTCGTAAATTCAATAGGTGCTCGCAATTAGCGTTATCGTAATCAGCGATAATGTAATTGGTCGTAATCCTAAGACGTTGTTTCGTTGTACATATTTTTGTCCGTTATGAAATCGTCGGGTTAAATATTGTAGTGTCCGTGTCCGTTATAGACAGGTCGAAATACATTGGGATTACTATCTTTTTGCTGGGACTTGGTCATTTTGTCCGTTAAGAGAGGTGTCCGTTATATACAGGTGTCCGTTAAGTCAGGTTTCACTGTATATTTTTACAATCCAGGCACCTCACAATCGGTGTTAAAAATCCACAGCACTATAGTGACGCACATGCAACACGTATTTTTATTTGTCGTGTAGAGCAATACACGAAATTGAAAACATATATATAAATCATTTTATCTGTGATAAATGCGATATAATCTCGACGACTGTCGCGATGTCATCAAGACACTGGATTCATGTCGGGCATGTACCAGTTGCCCCCAAAAGTACCATTTTCATACCAAATCCCCCCAAACTACCTAGAGGAAAAAGTACCAGTTGCCCTCAACCAAATGCACCAGTTGCCCTCACATGTTAATACATACACAAATACAATATATAGCTCGTAAAATAGGGGAGATAAATATACAAATCATAAATAAAATATAAAATTCAAAATTATAATAATTTGTCAGCATATAAATAGTACAAAATCAAAATATAATAATTTATGTACTATTTATATGTTGAAAAATTATTATATTTTGATTTTGTACTATTTTATATTGACAAATATTATATTTTGATTTTATATACTATTTTATATTTACAAATTATTATAATTTTGAATTTTATATTTTATTTATGATTCGTATATTTACCTTCCCTATTTTACGAGCTATATATTGTATTTGTATATATATTAACATGTGAGGGCAACTGGTACATTCGATTGGGGGCAACTGGTACATTTGATACCAGTTTGATATTTTTGAAATCGCGATAATAGCCGTGGGGGGCAACTGGTAAACACCCTTCATCTCGGAGGCCAATAAAGGACAGCTGGTCAACAATTTTCGGATATACTCGCACAATAATGGACTTAAGAACATGTTAAACGAACAGACTCGGGGTAGGCACCAACGGCGATTTTCGGTCGGCGTTTGATGAATTCGAGTACTGTACGGGTGTAAGATTCGGGTAATTGATAAATTCCTTCCAATATTTTACATAATATTATTGATAAATAGTATTTAAGAACTACCTGATAAATTAGATATTCACACAAATTAAATCCTCTTGTCGAATATCTATGGTAGTATAATATTATAACTTGTTCAATACATTCGTATCACTTTTAAAGAATTGGGAAAAATCATATTATATTATTTAAACTTATTATCGTGAAAATAACCCATATAAAAATAACACTTTCGAATCAATTAATAAAATGTTTCTAGACTATAAAAATAAAGTTTTATTCATTTTAGTCGTTATGATTTTAATTTATTATCATAAAAAAATGTTTACAGAATTTACCAAATTGCGTTATTATTATTTATTACATTATTTTATACTTTTATTTAAAACATAAAATAACAGATTTGATGCTTGAATAATTTATTTACGACCCGGATATTAATTTCGTAATTATGTGGATTGAAGAAACAATGTTCTTGACAACTTGAGACTAATCATTCTACTAAATAGAAGACACTTTTGGGAAAATTTATCGGTTATTCATAATTAAAATTTTTTTTTTTTTTTAATTTTTTGTTAAATAGAACGCTGTAATTTTTTGAACTAAGTAAAATAATTGATTATGATTACTATGAATATGCTGTTTTATATTATTATTATTATGTTTAACGCATCTTTTCATAATTTTAAATTTATTGACGGTATTTCTCTCTTGTAAATAAACGTATAGATGATTAAAATTATTAAACAGTGCTGCTGTAAAATTTACTTACCGCGTTTTTCTTTAGTGAATAGTAATATCAACGCTTAATACCGCCAAGAAAAAACATTCAAGTGCCTTTTATTCAAGTTATCAGTGAATATGTTTTATACTGCATCAAATAAATTAAAAAATAATGAAGGTATGATAAAATGAAAAATGTTTGTTGATGTAAAAAAAGTTTATTTTGTAAAAATCGTAAAACAATTTATTTAAACGCTAATAAAATTAAATTCTTTGTCGTGATTTTTGAATTTTTTTCAGTATGATGAGTGTAGGATATATATATATATATATATTTATATGCGTAAGATCATATTTATGTTTCAGAAGTTGTAATCAAATATTAAAAATATATCATTCATCAATTTTACTCTACAGCGTTTTACACTTGTTTTTATGCGATGCTGTTGCACAACGTCGTAGAGATATTCTATCAGTGAGAACACTGAGAACCGGTGGGCCGACAGTCGACGATACTCATCATGCTCTGGTACTCGAGGCATTGTAATATCATGGGGAGTCTTGTGAAACGGACTTCGCGGAGAATATCGAGAACGTCGTGTAATGACGGATATAGAAAAACGTATAAAACGAGAGAGATGCATCCCGCATGTGTGTTCGTATCTCAAACAAGTTAATACGATGTTTGTATTTTTCGTATAGGTACATTATTTACTGTTGCGTCGTCACCGTACGAACGCATTTTAAATCGACGATTTCGTACGAAAAATACGAGCGCTTTTTGATCGACTCGTGCAATATTGATATTTCTGGTGTGCGAAAATTATGCACGACAATACTCGTGTTCGAGAAAATTCCGATTAAAATGTTAGCGATATTATATTGAACAATATGTATCATATTTGCTTAGGTTAGGTTAAAATGCACGCAAACTATTTGTATATTTTCGTTGTTTTAGGTTTTTACGCGGTAGTCGCGGTTGTTACAAGGGGGAGTTTCGCCCTTGCAATAAAATAATTTGGCTGTAATTGGAAAAAAGTGTAATTGAACATACAAAATATTTCATACGTAGGTTCAATAATAGTTTTCTACACGAAAGTCATGGTTGATACAAAGAAGTTGTACCTTTGTAATAAAATATTTTTAGCTTAGAAAAAAGTGTTATATAATATACAATTGTATATTGATATGAACTATTCAATTATAATATTTAATACCTAAATAGTGCTAGTATAGAATTCATGTCATGTAGACCTCATAGTCTAATGGGTGAAGGCGTTGGATTTGAAATTAATAATAATTTGATTTAATTTAGGGTAGGTATGAATAAATCATCTCCATAGTCTTAGTTCATTAGACTATGAGGTCTACATTTTTTTTTTTTATTTATAAAATAAAGAGCATAATAGATCATAGATGGCGTTGGATTCATTAAACTTTTTATCTAAACATATAGAACAATTTTCTTAAAAACAAATGTTTAGGAAGTTTGGTTTTCAGTATATTAAACATGTATATTGTATATAGGAGTAATACCTACACTTAGAATTAACAAAATTAACATTACATAGCTTTTTATTATTTATAATGGATTTATTAAAGGAAATTGAAGATAATATTACTGAAATTGGTGTTATATACCCCAGAAGATTTTGTTATGACGAACTAGCTGATTTGTATACACAGTTAACTAAATTAAAATGTTTAGCTATTAAGTGTGGTAGTGACAAAACTAATAATCATTATACTACATGCCAATGGTCAGTCAAAAATTGTCGATGTGGACCAGACACATGTTTATGTGATCATGTTAATATGACATACAATGATTTAAAAAGAAAGTTAATATTTATTAATCAAAAATTAAAGGTTCAATAGAAAAAAATATTAATATATAAATATTCTAATTTCAAAAATAAGAAATTTAGTGTTAGCAAACAAGCTACTCTGTTAATCAAATTATGAAAATCAATAAAACACACAAAACATTTGTTATAATATAAATTATCACTTAGTCATGAATGTGTTAAAGAGCGGTAGGAGGTCTGTTTGTCCGGTTTGTTGTAGAAGGATTGTAAGAGTTATTTGTCATTTAGCTTCAAACAAATGTAAGTGTAATTTAAAGACTCATACCAATAAAATTAATCATCAAACGTTAAAAAAAAATATTCAAACTCGTCGATCAAGTAGGGTAAAAAATCAACCAAATTGGTTCCATAAAGAATATAATTTTTAAATATTGAACAAATATAATCAAATTATGAATATGGACTCTATCATCCACAAGTCTATTTTCAATATTCAATCACAAAACAGGAATAATATTTTAGTTGGCTATCTTATAAATGATTATTTATCAGTTGTTGTTCTATTACAATGTAATTTTTTTTTCGTATGGCATGGTTATCCGGGAGTGTAGACACCTAGGGTCTACAGTTCGGATGCCGGTTTGGCAGAATTTCAATTGGGGCACCCGTAGGTTTCTGCCATGCCCCGGAGTGAGGGATGGCAGTCTCTCTCCGAAGACAGTTGTTTCCTGTCCAAGTTACAGAGACTGCCCGAGGCCGGATTCGACCCGGCGACGGTACGTGTCGTAACCGCCACCTGAGTCCACTCGGCCACTCCGTCCCTCATTTTTTAAATATTTTTTTTAAATTCACAATTCAAAATAATTAAAAAAATAATATGGCGTTTTACTATAAATAAATATTACTATACTTACTATAAATAAATATTTTTTTCAAATAATTTAAAATAATAGTGTTTTAATATAAATAAATATTACTATATTTACTATAAATAAATATTTTTTTCGAATAATTTTAAATAAGTGTTTTACTATAAATAAAAATTTTTTTGTTTTAAATATTTTTTTTAAATTCACAATTCAAAAATAATTTAAAAATAATATGGTGTTAAATATAACAAAATTAATTTTAAAAAAAAATAATTTTTTTTGGTCATACAAATCAACTTTTTTTTCAGGATTGGTCATACATTTATCCATTGCTAGGTCTATAAAATTATTAAACGCAGCCAACATCGTCTCATCTTTTTCATTTTTTTCATCCAATACTATTCTTAATGAAAATTGACAAGTTTTCCATCTTATAAAGAAAAAATAAATTTTTTTTTAAGTGAATTTTTAAAATAATAATAATAATAACATTTAAAAAAAAAATTACCTTTGACTAACAGGTACATTTGCCACCTCCTTTGTAGTATATCTACAAAATGTGAAGTAATGTTCACCATCAACATTCGGTGTTTTAATGCTAAAGGTTCCAGTACCATCTTTTTTTCTAATTCTTAATATGTTTTTTTCATCCAGTGTCATAGTTGCTTTTGAATATTCCTTTTCTAATTTATTAAGATGTATGTTAACCTAAAAACATAATTGTATAAGTTGTTTTAATATTGTAAATTTTATAAAACTAACAATAACACAAATATTAAAAAAGTAAATGAGTTTAAAGAATTATTGAAACGTGGTAGAGACATTATTTCAAAATCAAATGAAACTGATAACTATTTACTATGGTTTCAATGGTTTAATATTGTTATAGATGTTTATGTGATCGAATGATTAGAAATTAATACATTTTATGTTTTTTTTTTTTTTTTTTAAACTGGTTAAATAATGTATAAATATGTTAAATGATTTTCTATATGTATAATAATGTTTATTAAATATAACATATGTTTATAAAATCATTTTAATTTGTAATATGTATATGTTTATGTATATATTTTTTTTTTAGTTTTAAGGAAAATTATAAACTTAATATTTACATACTTAATACTAACAAGAAAATTGATGTTAAATATGATTTTATTAATTTTGTATTATGTAAATGAATTATAATTTATATTTATTAACAATAAAGTGTTTGAAATATTATAGAATATATATATTTTAAAAAACTTATTAATATTTGTTTACTCTAAAACATCATTTATATTTATCCATGAATTATCATCAATACCTAACCATTTTACCAAAGCTTGGTTTTTCTTCCTTTTTATAACACGTTCAATTAGAAAAGTATCTGGGTAATCAGTTTTTTTTAGTTCCTCTTCATAAAAACGACCTAAAATAGTATTGTTTGATTCGTCTTTTATTAGGTATGTTATTGGTCGTGATTTAAATAGTTTTCCTATTGTAAATATTTCAGTACTCCAATTCATCGCGTAACCCTTACTAAATGTGTGTTTATATTTTGATATTCTAACTTTATCACCAATTTTAAACTTTGGTTTTTTGATTTTACCAGTTTCTGATATTTTAGCATGTAATTGAATGATATTTGGGTTTAGACGGGCTTCTTGTGGTGTGCACTTAATTGTAGAATGTACAGAGTTATTATAATTATGTATAAGTCTGGGTATGTGATTAATCCATGTCCATGAACCGTTTGCAGTAAAATATTTATACATTCTATTTTTTACAGTTCTTATTACACGCTCTACCATGGCGGCTTTTATGTTACTATATACTGAATATATATATATATATATATATATATATATATATTACTATATATATATATGTCTAATTTTATATTTACTCATAAGATTTTTGAAATAAGTGTTATAAAATTCAGTCCCATTATCTGTTTGTAACAGCTTTGGGGAGACCTTTTTTAAAATATTGGACATACATTTTACTACCTCATTTCCAGTTTTGTTTTTTAACGGTTCTACCCATACATATTTGGTAAACGTGTCTATAACAATTAAAACAAATTTATAACCCTTGTTTTGTTTAGAATAGGACAGCATATCAATCAGATCTGCTTGCCAAAGATCGCCTTTAAATAAGGAAATTACTTTACGCCTAGTGAATTTTTTCCTTGCAGGGGCATGCAATTCTTTGGCTATATTTTCTAGCATAGTCATTGCGATTTAAAAAAAATAATAATATTAATATTGTAAAATAGCGATTATGTGTAATATATATATTTTTATAATATAAATCATACTATAAGTTTTCTTTCGCTTAATTCTTCTAATATAGATATAATTTCATTATTAACACCCGTATTGCCGGCATTTTGAGACGATATTAAAAGATTTAGCCTCTCAACTAGCTCATTTGGATCGTCATAATAAACTAGTTGTGTGTTAGAAATCACGTCTTTATATAGACCTGAACCTGTTTGATCTAATACATTTGGGTTAGTAAAATTTATTAAATTTTCATCAATTACAGTACTAGAATGTATATCATCCGTAGGCAATGAAAAACTAAACGACATGTCTCCAGTTTAATTCAATAATTCGTTTGAATATTTTAATTTTTTTTCTACGCGTACCTTGTATACAACTTCGAGAAATAGTATCTAAATCCAATTTATTTTTTTGTCTACGATTGTTTGAATCATTTAAATTTAATAATGTGTTTAAATCCGATTTTTTATTTAAATTTTTTTTCTCATTTTCCATACGTTCATGTAAAGGTTTAACAATATTAACCCATTTGAAGTATCTACTAGTCCTAGGTTTACCATCCCTTTTTAAATGAACTTTTGTAGATTTTAAAATATCATAGTATGCTTCCATGTCATTGAATACTGTATTTTTAGGAGTTTTTTCACATAATAACGACCAAAGACCAAAAGTTCATGGATAGTATTTATCTAGAACTTTTAAATTACCATTAATAAAAGTTACAGGAAAATCTGCTATTTTAACTTGTTCGTCTATTTCATCATAATTCATAATGTAAACCATATGATCTATCATACGTTCTAGACTGAGGAGATGCTTTTAAAAAGTGTTCAAAATCACTGATCGCAACATTATCATGTTGACTGTCTTTTTCATTTTTATCGGTATTTATATTTGGTAACATTGGTTCATTTTTATTTTTTATGATTACGTTTAGCGGTTCAATTATCGGTTTAAATGCTTCACGGTAGTAATTATTAGAATCAATAACACCTCTTTTCATGTCTAAAACACTGTCATACATTAAATACATTTTTTGTCTCACTCATTTTGAGTAACTGATTGTTTGTACACTGTCTGATAAATGTCGGCTGCAAAAAAAAACAACACTATTTATACATAAAACTATTTCATACTAATAAACGTATGAAAACCACATCTATATCTTCCCTGGTTCATTTCACAGGTTTTATCAATAACCATAAATCCGTAATCTTTTCGGTTCCAACATAAATGACAAATCTCACGAAACTCTGAAAAATCCATATCTGCAGAACAATGGTCGTTGAATATATGTCGTAGATTTTTATCATCCTGCTTAAATACTACTAAAAAATTTGTGTTGTCTCTAACTAGTTGTTTTGGTATTTTCGAATATATCTGTGCTAAGTAAAAATTTGAATTAGCGCCGGAATGTCTCCCCATACTAAAATAGTCACGAATAGGTGTTGCACTATAAACAATTATTATTCTTACCGTAATGCAGGTTGGACTTTGCATGATAAAAGTATAGTAGGTGATAGTGGAGAATTTAGTTTTTGTATACCGTTAAAATATTGGTTAGGATTTTTCGAAGATTTAAAAAAAATATTGATAAATGTCCGTATTGAATTAATTTTAACGAGATGTAATAATGATTTAAATAGTTCACAAACTAAAACGGATAATTCAGCTACTACTGGTACTGTAACACTTAATAAAGTAGTTTGGAAAATCCCGCATGTTACTGTTGATGATTCAGAACGGTTAAAGTTGATGAATATCGTAGAAAAAGGAAAAAGTTTGTTTATTCCATTCAGATCGTTTGAAACTTATGAATACCCCGAACTCGGTAAATCTAAAAACATAGTTTGGAATTTAAAAACTGCATCAAAATTAGAAAAACCTCGATATATTTTAATAGGTTTACAGAAAAACCGGAAAAACAATATTGGAGTTGATGCTAGTTTTTTTCAACATTGTAAAATAACTAACATTAAAGTTATGCTAAATTCTGTTGTTTATCAGTACGATAATTTAAACTTGAATTTTGATAGAAAAAATTATGCTGTACTATATAATATGTATGCATCGTTTCAAGAATCGTATTATGGTAAAAATGAAGGTAAACCAATATTAAGTCCAGCTACTTTTGAGTCTAAGGCTCCGATTGTCGTGATAGATACTTCAAAACAGAACGATTCAGGTACAGCTTCTACTGTTGATGTTAGTATAGAAATTGAAGCTTTGGAAAATCTAGATGGTGTAAGTGCTTATTGTCTTTTAATACATGATCGTATTGTAGAATATGTACCTATTAGCAGAGAAGTAAAAAAACTTGTGTAAATGTATTATCTTATTTTTTTTTTTTAAATGACTGTCTTAGTATATTATATTTATAAAAAAGTATTTGTATACTTAAAATAAAAATATGTAAAATAAAATTGTATGTGTTTTGTGGATATCATGTGTGTGGAGTATAATTGTGTGTATATTTTTAAGTATGTGAATGTTTTGTGTGAAATAAAAATAGTGTGTAAATTAAAAAAAAAAAAATGTTGTTTATTTTTTACATGGTGTTATAAGGTGGAATTTAACCGCTAAACTGGTATGAATTTGGCTTCTCAAATGGACCCAGAATATGCATGTAAGTTTTTGTAAAATAAAAAATCATACACTAAAAAAAATTTGAGAAGCCAAATGGAACCAAAAAATACATACGTTTTTTTGGAGCAAAAAAATCGTGCACTAAAAAAAAAGGTGGAAATCGCCCGCCAAACCGGAAAAATTTGGCTTCTCGAATGGAGCCAGAACATACAAATACATACTACTCATGATGTAATTGTATACTTGAATCGGTATTTGTTCAATCATTAATAAAAATACATAATACGAAAAAGGCCCTTTTTTATCATACCTTTTTTATTTATGATTATTAATGAAGTCCGGATTTTCGTACATTTATTTAAGTCATTATTAAGCTTACATCACATTAATAAATAATTAATCAACTAAACTTTATACTGACTCATATTAACCAAAGATATTTTGCTCAATACTTTGACTACACTAGATATTTAAAACTATTAAAATGGGTACATATTTGATTATTGAGTTCATTCGTTTATTTAGTTTTATTTCTAATATTTTATCACCATAAGTCCTATATATAATATTATACAATGTGTCCGGAGGGGAAGTGACCGCCCGTCGCCATATGAAAGTACACCAAAAATTATGCAGAATCCACCTTTAAATGGGGGGTCTAACTTTATTATGTTTTAAGTTATGGGCGTTTTAATTTTTTTCTTACCAAAACAAAATCTGCCGTGAATTTTTTTATGTATCTTCAAAAATATTCAACTTTTTTAAGTAATTTTTTTTTTATTTTAAAGCTGTTTTAATATGCTATCAAATGACATAACACAATTAAACCAGAAATGTACAAATTAATTTTAAAAAAAATTTTAATGAAATTTTTTTTGTAAAAAATCAGCATTTTTATAAGTAAATCGAGTATGACATCAAATAAACTCCTATTTACTACAGTTTTTGTTTGTATTTTATTATTCTACTAAATAATACCTACAATTTTCTTAAATTAATTTTTTTCGTATCTCTCATAATTTCCAAGTAATACGCTGTTAAACTTGACTATTTAGGATTGCAGCATTGCAATTTTTACCATTGCAGCAAATTAAATTCGAAAAAATCTTGTGGAAATTCAAAGAACTACACAAAATGTTTCATTAAGAGTTCAAGCATGTCTGCAGTCAGGTGGGGAACACTTCGAAAATTTAATTGATTAATCATAACTTTTATTTTCTTAATCTATGATCTGAAAACGTTACAGTTTTTGTGTTGTTTTTTTTAAAAATGCTGATTTTTTACAAAAAAAATTTCATTAAAATTTTTTTTTTAAATTAATTTGTACATTTCTGGTTTAATTGTGTTATGTCATTTGATAGCATAATAAAACAGCTTTAAAATAAAAAAAAATTACTTAAAAAAGTTGAATATTTTTGAAGATACATAAAAAAATTCTCGGCAGATTTTGTTTTGGTAAGAAAAAAATTAAAACGCCCATAACTTAAAACATAATAAAGTTAGACCCCCCATTTAAAGGTGGATTCTGCATAACTTTTGGTGTACTTTCATATGGCGCCGGGCGGTCACTCCCCCCCCCCCGACACATTGTATATAGGACATATGGTGATATGGTTATAATACATAGATTTTATTACTATTATTAAGCTTAAAAATAATATAAACCCCAGAAGCTTTTTTTACAAAAAACTCATACACGTATTTGTATGTGAATTTAATTAGATACATAGCTCCGTAAACCAGTCAATCCTAAATGATAATGCCGATAGACTGATTTTCAAGTAATTAATTAAATACAATTTTTTTTAAACGGCGAAATTGCGTACCACAAAAATTGATAGATAGCTATCTATTTTTAATTATATAAAAAAAAAGATTATTTTAGAAAAAATAATTTAGATGCTCGAAAGGAGTATGGTGGACAGTAAATAGATCGCCTAACACTACATTATATTAATGTGTATCATTAATATATTTGTCCTATATGTTGCTATATGCCCAATATGTACCTATATTTTTTTAATTTTTTTTATTTTATATTAAGCCTATTTTTTATTATTTATTCACATAAAGTGATAAAAAATTGAGTAACATACATTTTTCAAACGCCTATAAAACAAACGGAACCTTACCCTAGTTGGTAAAATCTTAATTTGGGGCTACAACCTTAAAACACTTCAAATTAAATATAAAAATTATACATCACCAAACGTTTGACGCATCAATGGAATTCCATGAAAATCCATGCAAATGAAATGTGTTAATTCATCTGAAGAAAAACGAAAACGCTTTTGAGTGAAATGAGAGTTTTTCCGCTTTCATCTCGAAAGTTCGTCCGAGTTTTTTTTACAATGATCTTTAACTATTTGATAATAATATGTTTCTTACGCCGATTTTTACCATGATTACGGCGTGTTTCAGGGCTAAGAATAAACAAACACAACATATTTTACGTTCTCGTGAAGCTGTGTAGCAGCGAAGACGACAGCTGAAACAAACTACGGTGAGGGATGCGATGTCGATAATACGAACAAACGGCATACCACTCGGTCTGGTTCCGGTCGCTCTGTGTGACAGTCACCGTCGTTTGCGGACGCGGGAATGGCCGTTTCGGAATCGCTGTAAGTCGAAAACGTAAACAATTGATACATCGTTCGAGAAAACAACAACAAATAGGCAACAATGAGAGCACACGGATGTCGACAGATTCACGTTGTAATGTTATACAACAGATAAATCGGCCAAATCACGTGATGACGTTTTAATTAATCGCTATCATTATCTGGCTCCGACCGGCCGCTGTACACGCCGCGCGTCAAATAGAAGTCAAAATAGGAGTGGGTTTTCCGCGTGAAAAACGCTTTATTCTGTGTGGATACGAAAAAAAAAACAAAGAAAAAGAAGTGTAACACAGATAAAAAATAAATAAAATGTGTTTAACAAATAAATTGGACGTCAGCGGGTAAAAAAACGAAAGTAATAAGCGGAAAATCTAACGCGCGCAATAGATACGGGAAATCGATTCGAAATCGACGTTCGAGCCGAGTGCGACGCGAAAGGCACCGAGAACGCAGGGGTCGTTGCGGGCGGACGAGCTTCTTTGCCAGACGAAAGAAACAAAAACCGACGGCGCAAAAAAACAATAACAAAAAACAAAAAGCTGGTAAGTGAGATGATGGTGGTACAAGTTCGTCCTTCGTCCCTTCAGTCCTCGGACAAGATATTGATGATGAATGTATTAAGTTTTAAAGAAATGATGACTCATTTCTTTAGTATAAAACGATTCTAAGCAAAGCTTCAGTGTAATATAGTATTATTATTTAAATACTGTTTACGTATTTTACGGTTATTTGTATAATTTTTGGTGAGTTTTTTTGTAATTAAACCCTCATAAAATATTCAATTAGATATAACTCATTTAAACTTCAATTGTTATAAGAATTATAACTCACTAGAAATTTTCTGTCACCAAAAGATTCGAAAAATGTTTTTATATCTATGTTCCAAGTTTTATTGTGATCAGATACACCAAAAAAATTTTAAACAGATTTTAAGCAGAAAATTAACGTAAAAACAGCCAATATTTTCGTATACGAATTTATATTAACTTATTAAAACATGTATTAAAAGAAATTCTGACTAACAATATTCAAATTTTTGTTAGGATAATTAGGTAGGTATATGAGTAAGGTTATATTAAATTTTCAGAACTTTTTGTCAAATATTTAAAATTATATTACATAAAAACATTCAAACAATTTGGTAAATTAAAAGTTTTATACTTTTACTACTTTACTACTTTATACTTTATTTTACTACTTTTATACTTTTACTACTTTTACTTTTAATACTTTTCGATTTATGACTAAATACGTAAAATCTGAATTTTACCGTTTTTACTCAGTTTTTCGATCGTTATTCTTGGTTACTGGAAAAACTATGGAGATTTTGGAAAAATGACCTCTTTAAAGTACCATCTCAGTTCAATTCTTCAGCCCTAAAACGATCCTATCGTGTGACGGACGAGTACGATAACACGTGGTGTACACGTGGTGTACTAACACGAAGCTATCGTTTTGGAAAAAAAAAAAAAAAAAAAAAAAAAAAAAAAAAACGATGAAACAAAACGGTGGTGATACTTACCTGTTGTCGTCGCCGGTTCGTCTCAGACTCGGCGGACGCGCGGCTTAGACAACGCTAAAATGCGGTCTGAAACCGCGTACTTGACCGAGGGGACGGCCGACGGCCTCGCCGTGAAAATTTGCGGCTTTGTCGCCACAAACCTCGTGGCGGGCTCTCCACGGGGTTGCGCCATCCGCACAAGCCGGTCCGACGTCCGATGTCGGACGGCGGCGGCGGCGACGGGCGCCCGTCTGGGTTCGGCGACGGCGGGCGCCACGAACTTGGCATTGACCGTCCGTGGCTGGGCGAGTCTTAGCGTCCTCTCGGACACACGGTACTCGGCGCGCGGCGGGGCCGGTCCGTACACGTTCGACCGACGGGCCGCGGCGGCGTTCCGCTGGCCACAGAGTCGCGTCTCGCGTCGCAGGGCTTCTGCGGCCGACGCCTCTGCGAGCGCCGCTCCTTCTCCGGTCCTTCTCCGGTCATTCTTGGCAGCTGGCTTGTTGCTGGACGTCATTTTCGAAAAATTCATATTCGAAAA
Source organism: Therioaphis trifolii (assembly GCA_027580255.1). Classification (NCBI taxonomy): domain Eukaryota; kingdom Metazoa; phylum Arthropoda; class Insecta; order Hemiptera; family Aphididae; genus Therioaphis; species Therioaphis trifolii. The sequence goes on along the minus strand of CM050404.1, from coordinate 141,814,466 downwards.
AATCCCGGTAGAAAATAATTGTCCACGAGACGTACCGGTCAGTAGCGATCGACTGAACAGTTTTTGTTCGGACGTGCGGTACTCGACAGTCGTCCGGTAGGTATCTATGGCGACGCGCAGTAAGTCGAAATTATGTTATTGAATTAAAATAATAATAATAATACGATTTATTGGCCATAATATTTAGTTACAATATAGTTACAATAATAGAAAAAATGTATTTAATGGCCCAACTCACCACTGAGATAAATCTCTTATTGGTGATATTGGAGTATTAATGAAAAAAACCTGAGTAATTAAAATAAGTATAAATTTAAAACATTAAAAAATGGAAACATTATAAGACAAAGTACAATAAACATTAAAAACAAAGACAAAAACAAAAAAAATGTATATATATATATATATATATATATATATATATATATATATATATATATATACAGGGTGTCCCACCGGGATTTACACAGAGCGATATCTCCCGTGTTAATAGAGATAATCAACTTTTTTTTTTTTATAAGACTCACAGAGCTAAAAACATTTATTTCACATTAGTTTGGTAAATACAAATGTTGTATTAAAAAAATTAAAAAAATAACTTTTTATTTTATAATTTTTGTAAAATTCGAAGATAGCCATTTTGTAGGGCTTGTTTTTCTGAAACTTTTGACGGTTCAACTTTCAATTTTCATCAACTTCATGATTTTTAATAATTTGTTTAGTTTATAAGAAAATAGTACTATTTACCCACGTTAAAATTTTAAATCGCCTCATCAGCTCGTTCCGATACCTAACAATTCTTTTATTATTACCATAAACAATAAAAGATAATAATTATTTTACTACCCATGATTAGATTTTTGTTATCATTTGTAGCTATTATTATATTATCATTAATTATTAATTGATATATTTTATCACTATCGGCACAAATTTCGTAATTAACATTATGATTATATCGGCGTAACTGTACAGTTAACCTTACAAAATATATCCTTTAACGAATGCAGTAATAACTAATAAAATAAGAAATACATGTTCGAAATAAAATACAATTGTTGTGTGATTTTTACTTTTTAAGTTCATTAGTATTTATAATATCACTTAAAAGTTAAATAATAGACCACAATTTTTTTATGTATTACTTACTCCACGTGTTTTTCTTGTGTGAAATCGGAGAGCCAAGTAACATTTAATTAATGTGCATTTTAAAGAAAATTGTTCTTCCAAATTGGTATATTATGTTAAATGTTTATCATTTTACCGTTTTACTGTTTAACGTCTGATCAATAATCAAATTGGCATGTCTTTTTCATCATTTATTGAAAAAATGCAAAACATGAGAATTGACAAATTGCCTAAAACCAACTGTAGACTATTATCAAAGGGACCTACTAAATAACTGTCAATCAAGTATCAAAAATATATCAAAAATAAAGCAACATAACAAGCCATTATGGAAGTTTCATTCAATTACATGAATTAATGTAAATAAAACAAGTAATTATCAATAACTTATTTAAAGGTACAAGTACAATAATTAGTGAACTATTAATAATATTTCAGAAATATCTGTCGTATGTGTTTGGTGTATGGTCAACAGATCTTAGATAGATGTACCACCTATGTATCAAAAATCAAAAATAAGAAGAGATAGAATAATGTATACAAACAAGTATCTATTTTTATTCTCCATACTGAAATTTAAATTAAAATTGTTAAAAAATATTACCTACCAAAATATATCTAATATTCTATGTACTTTTTAAATGTGATTGGTATGTAAAACATGTTAAAATATGGTTTATTTTTGAACAGATGAAAGTTGGTAATTTAATATTAAGTAGTTAGATGATTTCCTAATTAATATTTTGCAATGTATAACCAATTAAGTGTACATAAAATAAAAAACCCAATTATATTAACCAAATTATATTGCCTGAATTTTGTATTAAACTTTTCTGACACAGATCTAGACCTTATTGTGTCAATGTATTAATGTATTATTACGTTATTTATTAACTGGGCCCGGATTTTATAGCATTATATTATGTGCTATACTTAATATAACCTTAACATATAGAAAACTAAGCAAAAATAAATAAGTAAATAATAATTTACTATTATAATGTAACTTTTAAGTATATTATGTTGTGTATAAATGTATATATTTTAACTAATTTAAATTCTTTATTGTATAAACTATAATGATGTAGTAGCTCACTCTGTAATTTTCCCATGTTCTATAATAATAAGTAAATGCTATAAAATCCGAGCCCTCTTTATTAATCTTTATTAATTACCACTTTCTTCATGATAATTTTGAGTTAACTTAATTAAGTTTTTTTTTTTACAATTGTTAACTGTGTTTGCTTAGACACTTTCGGGAAAATTTATCGGTTATTCATAATTAAAACTTTTTTTTTTTTTAATTTTTTTGTTAAATAGAACGCTGTACATTTTTGAACTAAGTAAAATAATTGATTATGATTACTATGAATATGCTGTTTTATATTATTATTATTATGTTTAACGCATCTTTTCATAATTTTAAATTTATTGACGGTATTTCTCTCTTGTAAATAGACGTAAAGATGATTTATAATTATTAAACAGTGCTGCTGTAAAATTTACTTACTCCGTTTTTCTTTAGTGAATAGTAATATCAACGCTTAATACCGCCAAGAAAAAACATTCAAGTACCTTTTATTCAAGTTATCAGTGAATATTTAATAATACTTATTGATTATTATTTCATTTCATTCCTTATGAAAACACTATGAAGGTTAATATGTTTTATACTGCATCAAATAAAATAAAAAATAATGAAGGTATGATAAAATGAAAAATGTTTGTTCATGTAAAAAAAGTTTATTACGTAAAAATCGTAAAACAATTTATTTAAACGCTAATAAAATTAAATTCTTTGTCGTGATTTTTGAATTTTTTTCAGTATAATGAGTGTAGGATATATATATATATATATTTATATGCGTAAGATCATATTTATGTTTCAGAAGTTTTAATCAAATATTAAAAATATATCATTCATCAATTTTACTCTACAGCGTTTTACACTTGTTTTCATGCGGTGCTGTAGCACAACGTCGTAGAGATATTCTATCAGTGAGAACACTGAGAACCGGTGGGCCGACAGTCGACGATACTCATCATGCCCTGGTACTCGAGGCATTGTAATATCATGGGAGTCTTGTAAAACGAACTTCACGGAGAATATCGAGAACGTCGTGTAATGACGGAGATAGAAAAACGTATAAAACGAGAGAGACGCATCCCGCATGTGTGTTCGCATCTCAAACAAGTTAATACGATGTTTTTGTAGTTTTCGTATAGGTACATTATTTACTGTTGCGTCGTCATCGTACGAACGCATTTTAAATCGAAGACCATTTGGTTTTCGTACGAAAAATACGAGCGCTTTTTGATCGACTTGTGCAATAGTGATATTTCTGATGTGCGAAAATTATGCACGACAATACTCGTGTTCGAGAAAATTCCGATTATGTTAGCGTTAAATGTTAGCGATATTATATTGAACAATATGTATCATATTTGCTAATACAAACGTATTGACTGTAGAATAATTAAAAATCGCTCGATATCAGTGTCATACAAAATTATTACTGCGTAATCAGAGTAGGATCAAAGCGTAAACATCGAGACACTAGCATGTGAGCCCAAGAAAAATGGTTATACATTTTAAAAAAATATAATAATATTATAGAATAATATAATATGTTTTATACAAATATTTATAAAATAAAACAATTTTTCTTTTAAATTTCCCATTGAAATGTTTGTTTCATAATTTTATAGTGAATGTTCTTAATAAAATACTCTAAGGAGTAAACGTTTACTTGAAGGGTCGTACCGAAGGAAAAATCTTGAGGAGTTAGTTATTTTAATTCGCCGACTCTAAAAAATATTTTATGTGATAAACTGTTTTGACGTGATTTTTCAACATTAACAATGTATTTAAAGAAATTGGTCGATCCATACACAATGGAACTTTAATACAGCTAGATTAGATATTTTAATTTTTTTTTTTTTGTAAACATGTCTTTTTGTCAAACATAAAAACTTCAGATAATTAAAAAAAAAAAAATTAAAACAAATTTCAACAAAAATACAAATACATACCAGTATCGATTTCTATTTATTATAATTTAGAGAATTTCTAACTGCACTTTCAAACGGATTTTTTGGGGTACCAAAATATTTCATATGAACCCGTATTCCGTGATGTAATTTTATTTCGTGAATTTTTTTTCAAACGTCATTAAATTGACTGCCACATTTAAAACACTACACTTTAATACGTATTCATTTTCGTTTATTCACGTCACTCATTTTAATTTTGATGCAATTCGATACTAACAAAAATTAATTAAAAGATAAGAAAATAAATATCATGACAAAAAAAACTAACTTTATAGAAATTCAAGGACTGGAAGCAGTAAAATATTCCTTCTTTGGCGAAAGATGGGAATGTTTATTTTTGTTTAGAAAAACAACATGCTTTGCAAATCGTATAATGTAACAGGATAACCATGCACATGTTGTCTATATTAAATATTCAAACATCTGGTCCATCACATCGACATCGAAAACCCATTGACTCCCGATCACTTTGTGTCACGTTATAGCAAGAGATGTATACATTATTATACTTAATTTAAACATAATTCTAAATTGGTTATTTTTGTAAATATAAAAATAGGCGTGATTCTATTATGTATGTAACGTCTAAAATTATAACTTTTTCAATACATTCGTATCACTGTGAAAGAAGTGGGAAAAAATCATATTATATTATTTCAACTTATTATCGTGAAAAAAACTATATAAAAATAACACTTTCTAATCAATTAATAATATGTTTCTAGACTAAAAAAATAAAGTTTTATTCATTTTAGTCGTTATGATTTTAATTTATACAAGAAATTTTACAGAATTCACCAAATACAATACAATATAAATACAATACATCATATTGACGATAAAAAAGGTGTGTGCGTTGGTATCCCTTGTCTTGGATTAGCCGCACGATAATGATAATGTAACAATAACTTCAGAGACGGCTGGACGATTATTATTATTATCCAGCAGGTAAAGACGAAACACGACCGTCGCCTTCACCACCCCTGCCACCGCCACCACTTACCCGTCGACCAACTTGTCGAAGGCAAGGAGACTATTGCTTTATCGCCGCCGTCCGACCTACAAAATAAATTTAAAAAATGAAAAATTTAAATCGATTAAAAATCGATTATTAAAATATTATTATTATTAATTATTATTTTTATTTAAATCGATTATTAAGATCAACAGTATGTGATGTTTTATTGGGTTATATAATATAAATAATAGGCATATATATGCCTATTAGCTACATGGCGTGTGGCACGAGTAGACATAGTAAATTGTAACTATCGAATAAGAATATTTGTTCGTTCGTTTTTAAAGGTCATTAGCAGAGCTCGTGAATTTATGCGTTTGCATATCAATCTTGCTAAGTCGTATTTAATACTAGGTGACAAAGAAATCCATTTCAAGGTACTGCGGTTAAGTGTGTGAAATATGATGTTGCATATTTTTGCATATTTAGAGGTTTTTGAACTATTTGGCATATTATTTGGCATGTTTTTCTATTTTTTTGTGAATATTTTTACCAAAATTTAATCAAAACGAAATAATTTATATTTTTGCACAGTATAAAATATATGTGAGTTTTCGCAACATCGAATTATTAAAAATAAAACATATAGAGTAGATAAAGCTAGTACAAACGTACGTATACGAACGTATTTTTTGAAATTGAGTACATTAATATAATAAAATATAACTTTTAATAAACGTTTAATGATATGAATGGACATTTTTTGTTATTTCAAAATTTACTTATAGTATTTTAATTTTTTTATTTACATATTTTTAGATTTTGAATGCATATTTTTCAACTTTTAAAGGCATATTTCAATGCATATTTTTTCAGCTTCGTGCATACTTATTCAGGCATTTTTTAGAGCATGAACTCACGAGCCCTGGTCATTAGATTTTATCGGAATTCAATTATGGATCGTTTTAATTATGTTCACAATTGATATTTTAAATATTTGAGCACACTAAATATATATTAAATGTTCAATATCCGTTGCTCGTTTTACGTCCATCGAAAAAAACCATTTCATCCTATTATAAACTTAAAACGTTTTTGCCGGGACGGATTGGGATAGGAATTCGGCCCGGTAAATTTAACATGTTAGCGGCCACCTCTTGTATTATTTTTTCATGACTTAATTGGCTAAGCCCCTAAATTGATTTTAGTACCCTAAAATGTTTTAAATTGTGGCTAGGAGAGGTGGAAGTGAAACCTCCACTTGTTATTTTTATGTAATATCATAGTGGAACTTTAACCCCCCAAGATTTTAAGACTAGTTGCGCCAATGCATGACTGTAATGACTATTACAAATTGAATAATACATTTATAAAAGAAATAATATATATTAAGATAAATTACTTTTACCTAGAGTAAAATTAAAATTTAAATGGTAACTAATTCTTCTAGCCATTATCATTCAGTGAATTAATTAATTAATATGAATAAATGTAAAAAAAAATCTATTCATATATTTAAATAAAATTAAATTGTCAAATTAAAAATATTTTTTAGTATAAAAGTTCTTTTGATACCAAATTTGAGTTAGTTGCTACTTTATATATAATTTCATCAGTGTCTAAAATAGGAATTTGATCTTTTTCTATTGACATTAGCATAGATGCATCCAGTTTTGAGTCCAGTTTTAAAATGCTTATATCTCTTCAACCATACAGGTACACACAGGATGAATTTTCAAGCGTGCTTGTCCCAAAGTTAATTTTGAATTTTGCTTAGATTGGAAAATACTTTACGTTCAAAGTTAGAATAATTACACCATTTTTTTTAGTTATCTTCAATACTAAATACCATTTATAATATAGTATTAGGTATTACCAAACCAGAGGCGTGCCCAGCGGGTAGGCCTGGTAGGCCCGGGCCTACCCTGATTTTTAACCTATTAGGCTGATTTTAACCTTAGGCCTATTAAAATCAGTTTTGTCCTTTCAATATTATATTTGTTCTAACATTTCTTGATAACATTGTATCAACTGTTAACACACTTTCAATACACTTGCAATCGTCAACCCTCGATATAATTAAATGTTTAAAATTAGTTGAAGCTACAAAAGTAGAGCTTCAACGTTTACGTTCAGATGAACATTTTAGTAACTTTTATACAACATCTGAAATTACAGCTTCGAATTTAAATATTTCTTTATCAAATGATAAAAAACGAGTAACGACGTACGAATATTTATAGTACATTAACTGATTATGTTATAACTTCAACGACTGGTTTTAAAAATACTGATATTACGATTCAAAATATGCGAGTTATGTATTTTACAGTGGTAGATAATATATTAAGTGAAATGAACAAAAGATTTAACGAAAATTCCGATTTTTTATCTGCAATATCAGTATTTAATCCGACATCAAACAATTTTTTAAATGATAATTTTGTTTTAAAATTTACGTATTATTATGACGATGATAAATATTTTTCGGATAAAGAGTTGAGTCAATGCAGATTAGCAAAAAATATGTATTTTGGCTGTAAAAATATTATGGATTTTTACATAGAAATATGCGATATGGGAAAGTCATTTGAGGAGATTAAATCGGTTATTGAACGCGTGTTGGTTATTCCAGTAAGTTCGGCATCAGCCAAAAGAAGTTTTTCAACTATGAGAAGAATCAAGACATATTTACGGACATCTATGACAACTACGCGTCTTCATAATTTAGCACTGATATCAATCGAAAGAGAGTTCAGTTCGGAGTTGTTGAAAGATCCTACTAAGATAATTGACGAGTTCGCCAAAATGAAAAACAGGCGAATACAATTTATTAAATAAATACTCATATTATAAATAGTTCTTAATGTTAGTACGTCATGTTACACCTCATGGCTCATACTTATGACTTAAAAAGTATAATAAAATTTTTCTTGAATTTAAAAAATGTATTGACTATACAAATTATTTTTATAACCAGGCCTGTCCTAAATTTTGGTCCTAGACACGCCTCTGTACCAAACAGAACAATTCTTTTGGAAAAAAAAGTCAATAATACAAAAATATGTTACCACTGCGTCACTACTTTAAACTTAATTTGCTTTTCTTTTAAACTACGCATCGAACAATACAAATGTGAACGAAAGTATTTCTATAAAAAAAATATACATTTTTCATAAAATGTCATAAATAGTGGTAAGCATTTAAACAATGAAAAAAAAGCTTGAAAAATCACGTAAAAAAAAAGGAAAAATTTGTTCATAAAAATATAGATAGCTTTATTATTATTTTTTTTTTTAAACTTTGAATGAAAAAATAAATCGTATGCGCACAGACGTTGAAAACGGAGCGGGTGTGTTTAAAAATTCATACTGCATATTTTAAATTGAATTGTTTTAACTTATAACCAGTGGCGGCTCGTGGGTTTTTAATGAAGTAGTGCACATTCAAAAAATAAATATATAACTCATATTATATATACCTATATAAATATATTTATTTACTAACCTAACCTTTAGATTATATTAAATAATTGTTAACAAAATTTAGTTACTTATCTTTTATGTTAATTCGTATATTTACATATTAAATTCACTAGTAAAAATATCAATAAACCGAGTAAGAGTAAAATTAAATTATAATGCCAACGCGCGACGGCGACGTCCAAAATAGTTCACTGATAACAATTTATTTGGTTATGTGCACAGCAACGATTGTGCACATCAATTCCATTATAACGCGGCCTGCGTGTTTTGACTTGTTTTAATTTTTACACTATACAAATGTGCACAGCGTTTGTGTGCACTACTGCGCTACTATAATACTACCTACCGATACCGTTCTGGTGCGGACAACCACCGTTTGCCGTTTGGCCTCCGAAATAAACCATTTCAATTACAATATTATTTTCATATTCTGAATTTCCATTTTTATATTTTAAAGGATAATCTTAATAACATTACAGGTGCTTAGTTGTTTTATTATAATTAATGTTTTTAATTTTTCTCAATTTTTGGTAGGTAGTGCACGTGCACTTGTGCACATATACACGAGCCGCCACTGCTTATAACTATTTAAATATTAAAAACACAAAAAAAAATTATTTTATTTAATAATATTATGTTTCGTGTTTTGTATTTTTCTTATAAATGGTTGTAAAACATTTGAAGAAAAATTCTTCAAAGTCATCAAAATCACGAAGGTTAAAAAAAGTAGTTCAATAGCGGATTTGTTCATAACACATTTTTATAAACACATTTTGGAAGAAGTTCAGATTTCTGTTATCATAATCGGACCCATTCTTTAAAAACACGTTTAAGTAAAATGATACATACAAGTTAATTTAACGAAGAATATTTTATTTTTACGAGAGAGACTTTTTCTTTAGAAAATGATTATTTTAATTTTAAATGAAAACAAATACTGTACATATTGGTTCTGGTTTATGCTATCTGAATTATAAATATATTATGGTAGATAAACTTAAACGTTTTTTTAAATTTTTTTTTTTTGTTTTGTTAGGAAAGGGTTATAAACGAATACGTTGAAAACCTATAAGACTTATACTACCTAGCTACTATGTTGAAATTGACTAATTAACAATTTTATTAAATTTTCTTTTTAAGTGTTTTTTTTATGAGAACTAAAGAGGTATTATTAATGATTAAAATAGATATTTTTTCCATCGTACATTTATTCCAAACAATATAAACACGAGTATGCATTAAGAAAACATATCGTGAAACCGGGTTTAGAACGAAATAGTGCTGAACATGGTAACAGGCTAAGAGGCATGGCGAATATTATTATCAAAAAGGTATATTATATAGGAGTGGGTGAGGGAAGTTATTCAGGACCCCCGTCTAAACAAATGAAGGGTACAGGGGAAAAATGGTAGTAGTCCATTTTTCGCAATTTTGATTTTTTGGTTTGATTTGACAGTACGTTAGGAGTAATATCGAGTGTTGAAATCGATTCAGTGAAAAAAGCTTTCGTCTCCTATTATTAAAGGGGACATGTTATGTATACTGGTGAAGAAAGATTGTAGTCCATGCGGTTGTGGTGAAAAATGGTTGAAGTCCATCTGTTGCACTCATTATTAAAAATAATCAAAAAAGATGTACTTAATTTAAAACCATTTTTACTAAAAGAAGAATCTCGAAAATTCTACGAAAATCTGAAGACAAAAGAATACATTCGGGACAGTTAAAAAGAGTATATCGACAACATTCCTTTGGATTAAGCTGAAGATTAAAAAAAAAATAGCATTATTTATGCAATTATAATTATTTATTTAAAGCGAAGAAATTTTGTTTTAAATAATGTGTACCATTAATTTTTTTAGGAAGAAATAATTATTTTCATATTTTTGTACCTATCTCCTAAATTTGAGTGCTACTTCCTTAACAATAAATCGGGATTTACCGGGGAAAAAAGATTTAAGTCTATATTTTTTGTTTTGATGTATCTTTTTTTTGTAATAAACATTCAAATTTTTGATTTATTTCAATTATTACTCAAAGTTAATACTTTGACTAAAATTATAAGTCATAACGCGTTTTTTGTTTTGTTTAATTATTGGACACATAGAAGTCTGTAAACTTTGTTTTTGCTCTACTGAAAAATTTACAAAAATGGACTACTACCGTTTTTCTCCTGTACCCTTCAAATGATTCTTGGCCGACATGACTTACCCGAAACGATCCGGCCGGTCCGATCGCCGTCACCGGTCTCTTGATGCAGACGCCCCGCGTCCGTCGACGGGGACTCAGCCGCGGATCCGATCGCCAGCTTCGACGACGACGGGAACGACACTGCGGCGTGTCTCGCGTTAGCTGCGTCGAAGGTCCACGCGGATGACCGGAGCTCGGCGGTGGTCGGCGGCAACAGCTTTTCGAACAGCTCCGCGAACGCGGCCGTGGTCAGCGCGTGACCGTGGCTGACGATCACGGAAAACGGGACGGCGCGGCGACGACAATCGATCGTGACCGCGGTCAAATTCGCCCATGTCCACGGCCTGGGAGCCATGTACTGTGGCGTCACGACCCGGTCGACCGCTCGTTCCTCGATCGCTGTGACCTCCGAACGGACCTGTTGCACCACGGTCCGAGGCGCTCCGACCGAGACAGGTGCTAGCTGAGCGGTCTGTAAAACACACAAACACACACACACAGACACACGGATGAAAAATCGGCTAAAAATCGTCAACAACGTGAGAGAACGATCGACCGTGAATCGTCTGAGCCCGACGAGCCTCGACGATGGTGGAAAAACCATTGACCGTTTTAATCGAGACCTTCGGTGCGATAACGGACCAACCCCAAATTTTTGACATCGAGAAATAGTCCGTTTTCGCTCTTGAAATCATTTAGTAAATTAAAATGCGATAATGGCTCGCGTGCTGCCGACCGGTTATTATCGAGTAAAGGTGGCTATGGTCGGGTTTGAAATGAATTTTATAGTTGCTGATTATGCCGTTAACACGATATGATAAGTTTTCCGGTTAGTCCGTTACTGCACCGAAGGCCTCGATTCAGAGGCGTATTTAGGCACAAGCCCTGTAGGCCCGGGCCTAGAGCGGCGACATTTGGAGAGCGGCGAATTTCAAAATTTTTTAATTTTTTTTACAGAATTACAAAAAGTATTTTTCATTCGACAACATCAAAAATTCGAATTATTTTTCGACAAGAGAAATTCGTTTACAAATCATAAGTTTTATCTAGATTTTAGAGTTACGAATCGAACCGTAAACGCGTGCGTTCGTTCGCTCAAAATCAAACAACTATAACTATACTTACATAATATACGCCCACACGATACGGCACGAACCAGTACGCGTGTGGGCAGCGAAAAAACTCGCGGGTTCTAATTCTCAAACTGGATTCGAATGTGTTTTGTGAAAAATTTTAGGAGAGGCGGCGAATCGGAAAGTGTCTACAGGTGGAAAATCTCTAAATACGCCACTGCCTCAATTCATCCCGACGACTTTCGGTGTGAAAACGATTTCGAACCACCGCGGCGGCGGCGCGTGCCCGTAAAACACTAAGTTTTACCGACCCGGGTCCGACGCGGATCGATTTATAATCGTGATTCGTGAAGACTCATATGCATCGTGTTTCTTTGTCCCCGTTGTCCTGTGATGTGCACTTAAACCGTCTCCCGGGCCCGAATTCCGGAGTCACGTCGCCGGACCGAAATAATTACTCGATATATGCTTACGTATCTCTGCCAGGCAGCGAAACAAGACCTGTGCATGACGATTTTGCAATCTGAAAAAGTATGTTTTGTTTAATAACCGTTCGATAAACTCTCGAGCTTCGACGAGTGAATAAAAATTAAAAAAAGCCGTTTCGAATTATCTCTAGCTACATGAAACGTAATTAATCATACCAGGGCATTTTCTGGCTTTCCAAAATGTCCACACCCGAAAGTTGCACACCGCGCACTTTTGGCCAAATCTGACGACTTTCATCGAATTCGAGTGCGAGCAACTAGAGTCCAAACATGTAAACGCAATACATTATTAAACACGGCTATTTGAAACGGACGAATTGTATAGTATTATGTCGTCGTATAAGTGTACCTTATAGACGCCGGGATGGATTTTTCGTCGGTTGTATCGCTCAGGATCATCTGCGAAATCAAATCGATTATTCGACAGTTAGATTTATAAAGCTATACGCGGTATTAAATATGAATCCGTTTGAACTCTCGTGATGTTCATTTAAGTTAAAATGCTATCTATTACGTATTTTTTAGAATGGATTCAGAGAAAGCGGTAGAATAGGTATTATTAGGCAAATTTTAAGTCTAAGACCGGTCAAACGTTTCACTTACTTTTTGTGGTACTGCATCCATTTTTAAGCTTACGGGGTTCGAATCTCTGACGAAAATCAAACAGATAAATGGATATGATACAATTCACAAATTCAATTCTCTTGAGTTGCGAAAACAATCACGGTTGGGCGAAAACAAACGCGATACGACAGTGAATTAATTTCCATAAAGAATATCTTTTATACCATAATACAAATATATCACTACATAAGTCACGAAAACTATTAATTGATTAATTGATTAACTGGTGCTGGTTGAGTGGGTACGTAACGAACGGGAGTACAACAGGGTTTCTTCATTTTTCGCCGAGGTCCCGTGGCCGCAATGTCTGGAACGCCGTTTTTCAATTGCACTCCTTCTCGTGGCAACATAGAGTCAATGGTAAAGGTGGACGTGTCACCTTCGATCTGGGTGCTGAAGAATAATACTCGGCGTCAAGGGTCCATGTTGTCTTTCGCTATGTCAAAGATTTTCGTGTAGTTGTTTAAGATCATATCGCGTATTTTGATTAAAACGTCCAAACAAGAATCCAAATAATGTGACACGGAAGTGAAGGCCTTTTCCATCCATTCATACACCAATGGAATGGACGCGGACGTCTCTGCTTCCTCGTCGGTCGCGGTGCTTATGTGCCATCGTGGTGGTTGATCTTCTGTCGGCGTGTCTTTTCTCAAATCAATGGATGGTTTCGTCGATTCGTTGGCCATCTCTAGATTATTTTCCGACAAAGAATAACATGGTTCGAATGTTGATGAAGGCAGTGGCTTATTTAGGGGTGGGGGGTTGATAACCCCCAGAAGTAAAAAAAGTAATTAGATTTATGTCATCATTGAAATGTTTTATATAATCATATAATAACTATGTTTACAAGATTAACCAGACTCAAATACAAAATGTATTATAAAATTGCATTTAGAAGTCATAAATGACTTATTACGTAAGAATAGAGGAGGAGAAAATATATTTATGTAAAATAAAGTGATGTGTTATGAATTAATTGTAGTGTTTTCTTTGAATATTTGAATTAAAAAAATACATATTTTTTCAAGGTAGGTATCAAACTACTAAAAGTATTAAATTTAAACAATTTAAAAATAAAAACTAATTGATTTATATTTTATAGTCGTGAGCGAAGCGAGTGGCTATGGTCGATATAGTTTTAAACTTAGCCTCTCAGTTTTCACAAAAAATTTCCACCACTGTAAACAACCCATAGTATGTAATAAATACCCATGGTAGGTAGGTACATAATAGTAATGATAAAGTTTTCACTTTCCCGGGCGGAGCTATAACAAACCAACACTGATGTTTATTTCACAAACGTCATTTTAAAGATTAATTTTTATCATAATTTTTTTTTAAATTCAAATAATAATTGTGTGATCTTACGTTTTTGATACGCCACACTGCGGTTTAAACTTTAGACGACTCAATTTAAACATTTATTAATTAATTTCAACTTTGTGTCATCGATAACAATTTTTTTAATTCTTATAAGTTGAAACGGATAAATTTAACTATAAAGTAGATAATTAATTATTGTGTAGTAATATTTTGTAGTACTTTCCCTGAGCCTCCACACGAGAATGCTCAGTGAGGCTCAATATTCTTTTTTTAAAAATGAATAAATAATAATAATAATAATAATAATAACAATAATATATCTATAATAAAGACGTACAATAGTAATACTCGTTATTAATTTTACCATATAGTATTCTGGTGTAACGCGACGATGACGACGATAAAATAATTTGCCATAGATATTTGTGTGTGTGTGTGTGTGTGTGTGTGTGTGTGTGTGTGTGTGTGTGTGTGTGTGTGTGTGTGTGTGTGTGTGTGTGAGTGTGTGCGTGTGTGTGCGTGTGTGTGTATGCGTGCACGATAGAAAGTGTCGCGACGTCATTGATATCATACTACTGGACAGGGCACAGTAACGACCATGACACGGATCGAGACGCGAGAGTTTTTTTTTCATACTCTCTGTAAAAAAGTCTTAATTTCAAAAAAAAAAATATGAGTTTGATACGGCATCTTATAGGAATATAAATTTTACGTTTGTTTTGTAGCAAAAATACCCCTGAAATCACATTAAATAAAGTTATTAACAGAATTATTGTTTTTTTATTATACCGTTGAAAATTATAAGTACCTAAGTACCTAGTAAGAACGCCGTACATTACTACATTTTCTAAGCATAAATGCCGTAAATGTTTTTACAGTAACGGCGTTTTCACTTCACAATTTCATGTTCTACTTGTGTCATGGCGTTTTTGCTTAGCATTAACTTTCTAAAGTAACGTCCGTAGGTTAGTTTCTCAATTATTGTGATCTTCATTTTTACTCGGAAAGTATTAATTATGTGTTTTGTTTCATACACTGCTTTAAAAATGACATAATAATTTTATTTCGTTCTGATTATTATTTTAGTATATCACAACCGCGCTGTGAACTTTATTGCGTTATTATTGTTTATAACATTATTTTATAATTTTATTTAGAACTTAAAATAACCGATTCGCTGCTAGAAGAATTTATTTACTACCCGGATATTAATTTGGTTATTTTGTGGAATGAAAAAACAATACTCTTGACAACTTGAGACAAATCATTCTGCTAAATAGAAGACACTTTTTGGAAAAATTTTCGGTTATTCATAGTTAAAATGTTTTTTTTTTTCTAATTTTTTTATTAAATATAACGCTGTCAGATTTTGAACTAAGTAAAATTAATTTTGATTCTCATGAAAAGGCTTTTTTACATTATTATTATTATTAATATGTTTTACGAATATTTTCATAACTCTAAATTTATTCACGGTATTTCTCTCTTGTAAATAAACGTATAGATGATTTATAATTATTAAACAATTTTGCTGTAAAATTTACTTACTGCATTTTTCTTTAGTAAATAGAAATATAAACGCCTAATACCACCAAGTTATAACATTCAAGTACATTTTATTCAAGTTATCAGTGAATACTTAATAATACTTATTTATTTTTATTTCATTCATTCCATATAAAAAAAACTATGAAGGTGAATATGTTTTATACTCTATCAAATAGAACAACAAATAACGAAGATATGATAAAATGAAAAATTACAGAAATGCGTTTTTCTCAAAACAAATAATATTGGTTTTACGGCACTTTTATTTAGCAGGGCAGTATTAGTAAAAAGGTATAAAAAAATAATATTCATTCATTTGGCCATAGAATCCTGGTACGACGTGACGGCAAAATACTTTGTCATAGATATTCGTGTGCCATAAATAATATGTGTATCATAAATACGATGACGTTTTCAAACCCTACTTATAACAAATCTTCTTGTTCTTCTTCATAGCTAACCATATAGGTGAGTAGTTTTCAACCGGTGTGCCGCGAGCGCCATTCAAATGTGCCGCAATAAATCTATTAATATTTGTATAATTTTGTATTTACCAGCATTAATATCGGTATTCGGTAAAAACCAAGGCTTTATACCCGAATGGTTTTTTTCGGGTTTTGGGTTTCGGGTTTTTGAATTTTTGAATTTTAAATTGGGTTTTTGAACGGGTGTATAAAGGTGTTAGATAATTTGGGTTTTGAGTCCCCACAAATAAATTTGGGTTATAGAGGTATTGACCCATTTTTACATTTAAAGTGGAGGGAAGAATTTTTTGGTTTAACAATGTTAATTTTTTTTTATACACTTTTTCGGGTAGTAGATTTGGTCCAAATGATTTATCCAGTATCTTTATAGATTAGAAATCACCTTGAGATGGTACTTTAGAAAGGTATTTTTTCTAATTTCTCTATAGTTTTTCCAAAAATGAAGGAAAATTCGGGTTAATTTGGGTGCAAATCATTGGAATCAGGTTTCAGGTTTTGTATTTGTTATTCGGGTTTTTAATTGTTTCTGGTGTTTAAATTATTCCGATCTTATGGGGTTCGGGTTTTTTTCAGGTTTCGGGTTAATTCGGGCGCAAAACCTTGGTAAAAACTAATGAATGCCAAACATAAAGGCTGAATCATTAATCGTAGATACATATAATAGTGTTTAATATTAATAATATTAGTATGCCCGTCACCATCGTTTTACGTCGCGTCGTGGAACATTTTATTGTCTTACATAGTGTATAATATGCCATTATATGGATTGGTGTGCCACGAACATTTTTTATGAGATAAAGTGTGCCGAATTGTTAAAAAGGTTGAAAACCACAGATATAGGTCCATCACTGCCCCCATTATTTCATTCCATCGATCCATATCATTCGCATCTTCTATTTGCACATTTTCATGGATCATTATTAAATCTTGTTTTACAACGTCCTTCTACGACTTAACCATCTGGTACGGAGCCTCCCTATAGGTTTTTTACGCCACATTTCATCCTTCTGTAACTCGTTTTATAGCTTTTTCATCTGCCCCCCATACGTGTTCAGCCTATATTCTATCCTCTTGATTCTGCTATACAATAATATATTCGGTCTTTTATATACACTTTGTAAGTTATTGATATGTCTTCTTTCGTACGTTCTCGTTTCCATTGTTATAAACCGAGCCAACATTTTGCCGAGTACTTTTCTTTCTGTTTTACTTGATTAAGAGTAGTTGCTCTTTGTAGTAGCCCACGTCTCACATTCATAAGTGAAACTAGCTATAGCTATAATGAACACCATAGTGTTTTATTTAAAGAACCCGTTTTCGTTTTTCAATCAATCAAGTCAAATCTTTTACCTTCAGCCACATCGTTAAACCTCTTGCAAAATTCATTTGGATTCACCGTTCAACTATTTATAGCAGCGATCCTCACTACGCGGCCCGCGGACGCATGCGGCGCTCGGAACGATTTTTCGCGGCTCTCAGACTAATTGTTAAGGACACATGAACATAATTTTTAGAGTTATTGAAACAAATATTAAATATTTAAAATAAATAAATATATAATAAATAATAATATAAAATAAATGAAATATTAATAAAATAAATATTAAAAAAAAAATTTTTTGAAAAAAATATTCAATATTTTATAAATACCAGTATATTAATTTCATATTTATATAACAAGATTACGTACAGGTAGCAATCATCAAATGATTTTCTTTTATTATTGGTGATCAGCAGGGTCCGGATTTTATAGCATTTGCTAATTATTATAGAATACAGATAAAAATAGCAGGGTGGGCTATAAATTTGTTTTATACACCAGGGACTCTAATATGAAATTTTATTTCGCTATTTTTCGCATATTTGATGCATTTTAGATTTTTAGTGCTATTTTTAAAGTGTTGGTACTATTTTTCTCACATAATGATTTTTTTATTAGATTTCATAATTATCGTTTATATCGAGGAAAAATTATAATTCATTTATGTAAATTCATAAGAAAAATTACAACATTTTTGTTTCGTAATTAATTTATAAATAATATTATAGTTATAGGTATACAATATTAAAAATGTTAGTCTATTTTTAAGAAGCTCGGAAATACTGGATATTATATATTTTATGCCCTTTAATCTGTTTTATTAATATATATTTCATTGTTGATTAGATTTTTCAATTTTCTTTAAGTAATACGTATTAATTCAAAAGATAAAAATATAAACCTCCAGTAATAGATGATAATTTCAAAAAAAATTGTTTTTTTGTTGCTATTTTTGATATTTTTAGGGCATATATTAGCGCATATTTTAAGGATTTTTTGGTCATATTATAGCGCATATTATAGTACTACTTGGTGCTATAAAATCCGAACCCTGGTGATCAGAATCGTTTAACTAAAGAAATTATCCATCATTTCTTTAAATTTCAATACACTCGTCTCCCATTGACTTGTCCGAGTAGCGGAGAATACCTCGCGGGGCGAATCACGTACTTTTTTCATATTTTTAGAGTTTTGTCAAAAAATTATACTACAACATACTTTTACAAGTAAGATCGGCATATTAATCCGTCAGTGTTGTAACTAATCCGTGAAACACGTTTTTTATTCACATCTATATAGTTATTATTAGGGCTCAGAAATTGTAGAAGTTGCATATTGTTCAATATATGCTCTTAATTTATAGCAGATCAAACTAAAAATCCGAGCTATATATTAGCGTGAATTTAAAAATTGAAAATGAAAATTGCATATTTTGCATATTTGGTCAATTTTCGTAAAAAAGTGCATATTTTGTTGATTTTCATTTTCATATTATGCATATTTAATAATTTGAAAAAAAATGGTTTTTTCTTTCTTAACCTGTATATTTCAATTAATATTGAAAATAAAAGACAAAATTATCAAGTAGAAAATATTGGTGGTTCAATTCAATAATTTAACAGGTATTATAAAACATGTATTTTTTTCGTAATTTCAAAAATGTTGAAAAAATATTTTATATTTTATTTTCAGCATCTATAAGATGTTAAAATTCCGACCAGTAATTTATTTTTGTAAGTTATTAATAGTTTTTGTATACATCATTAATTTATTATCAACTTCAGTTGAATTTTTTTTTTTTATTAATTAAGAATAATTTTTTTGTATATTTAACATTTTCAATGCATATTTTCCAATTTTTTCGTGCATATTTAACCTTTTTTAGCTTCTACAACTTCCGAGCTCTAGTCATAGGGCTATATTAATACATAATAACTATATTATATTATATAGTAATTAAACTGGTCGGGTTAAAGCAAGGCTTGGAATCAAAAATAAAAATACCGGTATTTAAACCGGAACATTTAGAAAATATCGTAACCGGAACCTTACCGAATCCCCCCCCCCATATTCGATTTTATTCAGAACCTAAACCGGAACCGGTACCGATATTAAACAACAACTGTTGTTTATAGAAAATTTTTGGTTTTTTTCGGTTCCAATTTTGTTTTTAAAAATAGGTTTTATGTTAAAATTATTCATCATATAATATAATCTACGAATGTTTCAGGAAGTGATACAATATTAAGGTCCGCGGTATATACTGCAGCGGTGGCGGTGGCAATCGCGGTGAATTGAAACACACGTATTTAATACTAGGTACTCACACTGCCGGCGGAATCGGTGGACGGTGACGGTATTTTTATAATACTAAACACGTGTTTCAATTCCCCGCCACCACCACCACCACCACCACCGCCGCTGCAGTGTGTGCGGACCGCTTTAATTGTTACTAAAAAATATATAAATATTGTTTATGTATTATCCGGAACCCATCGTCTTGAGTCATGGATATCACCCATGGCTACAATCTATTAATAGTTTTGTTCGGGCGACAACGTCTCCAGACTGTTGACTAATAAAATATTAAATCCGAATATTTATTAACAAATTCTTGTGACGTATGCATTTTTTTTTACCCAAGTATCACTCATATATAAAAATAAAATGCTTTATTACATTCCAAGGAATATTAAAATATCATTTACCAAAACATTGCAAATAGAATCAGAATTCTATTTTATGATCAACTTGAAACTTATCATTTAAATAACAATCCATAATTTTTGTTTAATTTAATCTATATTTTATAATATTAAGTCTATTCAATTTGATCATGTTTTAGACATGAACTTTTTACCTACATATCTACTTTTTGAGGTACCTTTAAAAAAAAACGTTATTTACCGGAACCGGAACCAGAACCTTAATTTTTTAATTTCATAAACCGGAACCGAAACCGGAACCATTATTATTTTTTATTAAAAAACCCAAACGGAACCGATACCGTAAAAATCATTAAGTTTCCAAGCCCTGCGTGTATGTACAACATACGAAATTAGAATGCAAAAATTAATGTTTTTATAAATCGATAATATTTATCTTGTTGACACATCAAGTTTACACGAATGGTCAGAAAAATTAATTATTTCTGTATTTTTAGTTCTCATACGGCTCTACGCTTATCCTTTTTTTCACTCAGACAAACCCAAACCGTCCCATTTTCATTTTGTCTGTATTTTCTGAATTGATAACCGTTAAAAATTGCTAAAGGCTTACTTTTCGTTGTTTCAATTATTTCAATTTTTTGGCCTACTGCATATGTGCTTAAATCCATTTCTAACTTGCTTGTGTTTCGTAATTTGTTTTGTCTACAACTAACACATACGTAAATCGAAAAATATAATTTACCCGTCGTAATCGCAATATAATATAATTATTATAATCTTCGCATCGACATCGATAACGTTGTACCAATTTGCATATAAAAATAACATAAAAGAAGGAAAGTTTGATTTTTAATATATTATAGGTTTAATTGTATTATTATTGTATCAGTATTGTAAAACCAGTTCATGCGTGTAAAAAAAAAATAGTGACCGCAATGCCTATAATACATGTGTAAATACGATCAAACGCTATTTTAATGTTTAAATTATTAATACTTAAAACGTGTTACTTCCTTTACGACTTTGGTAAAGCAATAGGTCGTCGACGTAACACATTAGCACACGTGTTTGTGTTTAAAATGTGTTTTTTTCCAAATACCCTTTTTGACCCTGGTCGATTGCACCGAAATGTTAATAGGCTGATCAAATTTCATTGATATCATACGTATAATGTACAACCACGCGTACGTCGTCGGTATCAGCTGTCAGAAATAAAATTATACCGTATCATTACGTAATACGTGGGCACATTTAAGACGAGTTAAATAAAAGGCCTGGTCGTTGCCGAAAACGTGATGGACGCATCGAATAAGAATATGTTTTTTACAGATGGTTGATTATAAAAATTTCGTGTTATACTCGAGAAAAACCTCATTATATTATATCGTAAATACGTTATTAAAATTAAAAAAAAACGGCGCTACAAATGATATACCGTACTCGAGTACCTACTTTTGATATTTTATGTGTGATGATAACATATTGTCAGATGCACTCACTGTATGAATACTGTATTTCTTATGAAGAAAACCATCTCGTGTTAATCACAATACGCATCGTACCTGCATGCGTATTTAAATATTATACCACTTATCAGAAGGCAGTAGTGATTTGATGAAAAGAGTTACGTTGATATTTTATTTTACACAAACTTTTACCGGGTAAATAATTCCAAATTGTATTTAATATGTTTTATTCAAAAACATCACTGAATCACGCGATTACAAACATGAAAAAAAAAACAAAAAAAAAACACCATTGTCAAACTAATACATTCTTTGATTCACTTAGAATTCACCACTATTTAAACTAAAAAATAATAATAAACTGAAAAATAAACTAAAAAATAAATCAGTATTTTAATAATCATTATAATTATTTTAAACAGCTTAAAAACAATATAAATCTATAAATATTTCAGACACTTAATCAATCAATTTTTTCATACGCCAGTTTATACCTACGTATTTACATCATATTTCTAAAATCGGTTTACCTAAATAATTATTTCCGGCTTTTAACAAATATTTAAGTAAATTATCAGAACTTTTCATTTGATTATACTCTTCATACGCCTTTATATTAAACATTATTTTTTCTTCATCATATTTACTCAGTCCATTGGTTCTATTAATTTCTATCGATTGCATTTTTGTTTCAGTTTCTGCCTGAGTACCTTGTAAAACCATAATAACTAAATGTATATGTGGATGTGCCTGATAGAATTGTGAATTGTAAGTTTCGTAAAAACTCTCGATCTCGTTTGTTGTTCTAAAAAAAAATTTTTTTAAATAGTGTTAAAACAAAATATATAAATGTATGTCCGATAATCAAATCCTAACTGTTCTGATATCCACAACTACTCGTACGATGATAATTATGTAGTATAAATTCGTAATTTTTACTACTCGTAATTAGAAGCATTAATTATAATTGGTACCCATATTATAGTAGCTACGTTAGTCACATTTTTATTTAAATTAAAAAATATTTTTACATGTGATTTTGCGTACAATTTTAGACTCGGAGTGAAGCGGTTTTACAATTATGTTTATTTTTTTATTTATTTTTTCATCTGGAGCAGTGGCGGCTCGTGAGTTTTTAAAAAAGTAGTGCACATTCGAAAATATAATTTAATGAACACACACACATACACACACACACACACACACACTTATACTAAATAATTGTTTACCGATTTTAATACACAACTTTTTTTAATTCTGAAATGGATACTTTTACACTTTCTATACCTATTGTATTAATTTTAATAAAGTTTCAAATTAAATAATAACGATCACTTGTCTGTACAAAATACAGTAAGATACAGCGAAGAACAGGATTGTTTTGGTGATAATCAATGATTTACGAATTTATATTAGATAATTGAGATATCAAAAACGAGGAAAAATAAAAATAAATAATAAAGTCGACCGCGATCGCCACGTCCAAAATAATCTGCTGATAACAATTTATTCAAATAACCGATTGGTTATGTGCACAGATACAACTGTGCATATCTATTCCATTAAAATGCGCGTGACGTGTTATGATTTGTTTTAATTTTTACACTGTTAGAATGTGCACAACGATCGTGTGAACTACCTATAGTAACCTGATGAGCGTCAGCGTTACTAATGACGTAACCGCTGTTTCACCCTATAAATAATCAAACTCAAATACATTTTCGTAATCTGAGTTTCTAGAAATCTTTTGTGGTATTTAGTAGTATTAATATGATTTAGTATTTTTAATTTTTCGTGCTGTCGGTAGGTGGTGCACGTGCACTTGTGCACATAAATACGAGCCGCCACTGATCTGGAGACACTTTTTGCTCAACTTAACCTTGTGCAAAAGTTTCATTCAGCGACTCTATAGACCGTAAATTCGATTTAGATGGTACTTTGAGGGTTCATTGAGCTCTGAACTCAATACATTTTCCAGGCAAGCGAAAAACAGCCTAAAATGGACCATAAACGGCTAAATTCCCCGTACCTAAATGACATTTTCATTAAATCGACTTTAGTAATTTCGTCAATACTCTAAATATAATGTTCCTAGAAACTTAAAACGTTCACGTTATATTATTGAAATTTCAATAATTAAGTACCACTTTATGCTTAAAAATAAGTTTTAAAAATTTGACT
Organism: Therioaphis trifolii; assembly: GCA_027580255.1. NCBI lineage: Eukaryota > Metazoa > Arthropoda > Insecta > Hemiptera > Aphididae > Therioaphis > Therioaphis trifolii. The sequence continues at coordinate 141,790,476 of CM050404.1, read as the reverse complement.
TCTTTTGGGCTAAGAATAGAACATTTAAATACCTTGTTTTTTAAAAACTTATCCCTAAGTTTTAAATATTTTACAAAAACTGTTGAAAATTTAATATGACTTTACTCAAACACTACTCTAACGATTCTGAAAAAATCGTGACTCCAGATTTTATTTGTAAGCGTTTAGGTAAATTATGACACGATTTTTACGTAATGAACTGTTTTTATGTTAATTTTTAACTTTAAAAATTTATTTGAAGAAATTGGTCCATCCAAACATAATGAAACTTTGAATACAGAGAGAAAACAGAGTTTGAATTTTTTTTACAAAAAAAAAAAAATGTATTTTTCGTCTTAAACTTTAGATAATTAAAAAAAAAAATTCCGAAAATTAGACGAAAATTGAGGAAGTACATGAATGTATATTTTTACCGAATAGTCTATCATTTCTTTAAAATTCAAAACACCCATTTCCATCAAAGTACGTACTTATTAAGTGTGTATTTTAAAGCATATATTTTACTAGATGTTTTAGAGTAAAAATACATGAATATTTAACACCCTTTCGGTGGGTGAAATTCACAGGTCTGGTATTTATCGAATCATAAACGAACATAAAGTTCTATACCTTGGATTAAACGCAGGTTCTTCAGCCCATAAACTCGGTGGAAACGGAGATCCGTCATCAATATAGTTATTGAAAATATAATCGGAAAATTCTGTACATACATTGGCATCCGGACAGACACTCACGAGTTCGACAAATGCTTCGGGCACATCGCGACTGGAAAGAAAAGCCAATCCAAAAAAACTTTTTAACCAATCGCCAAGTTCGTCGTTTTTTTTCACATAAGCTTTTCTCAGCAGAGGATCGCTGTTTATCTACGACAATATAAACACTATTTTTGAATCGATAATAATTTGAAATCGATCGTTTCGTACTCACTTTTCGCCGCCACAATTGGCCTAAATGAAACGTGCTGGCTATTAACCGTACGTTTTCGAAAACTTCACGCGTGGCTTGGTGCGCTGCTTTTTCAAAATCGACGTGTAATTTATCCAACGTGAATCGGGTCCCGACGCGCTTTTCGCATAAGTCCTCGAGGAACGTCCATACTTTTTTATACGCGTCCACTGATTTTTCGCACAGAAAAAAATACACCAACGGCAAATAGCATCCGTTTTTATACCCGTGGACGGTGTACAGCTGTTCGAAATATTTAGGCGCGTAATCAAGCGTACCGTCGGCGAAAACGTCAACGCCGCCGGGCGCCGTCATAAACCGTAGATTGGTGCAAGTCGTAACGCACACGAAACCGTTGTCTTCCGGAATGTGTACGAACGGTTGACCTTGAAATTGGAATTCCTCGCGAGTCTTCATCGCGTTCAACTGTAGAAAAACCTCGTCCAGTGACTTCGGTAAGTCGGGCAGTATTTTACGCCGTCTGTAGTAAATAGCCTTGCGCACCGTTTTGAAGTCGTCGGGAGTGACCGAAGACAATTCCGAACTGTTTAAAAGTTCGGACCGCATTAGTTTCAGAGGTTGAGTCGACAGTGACCCTTCAGCACGCCTCTTGCACTTTTCCCGAAACACTTGCTTTTCCAATTCGTGCGGTGAAATCCCTTCGTGGTTGTGTAGTCCGCTCGATCGTATTACCGTGGTCTTGTCTGGTCCAGAATAAATCATAGCCGTACAGTGGTTTTTCGTGCACCGCCATTTCAATACTTCTCCTTTTTTTCCGGATCCCACGAATCTGTACTTGAAACGTCCGACGTTCGCCAATTCCTTACCTTTCTCCGATAAAATGATTTTGATTTCACAATGTTCCATGTCTGAATTTTTCGTATCGACTAATAAAATTATTACGGAGCGAGTACGGTGGTCAAGCGCACTCGCGTCGAGTACGGTGTCACGACTGAACGTCGTACGGAAAGATGTGCACGCAAGTAACCCGATTAAACGGTGGTTTATCTTAAAAGTAATTAAAAATAAAAAAAACACGGTAGATACTAGATAACGAAAATAAATAATGAGATAAAAGCAGCAGTTCAGCCGTTCGTGGTCGCCGTTTTTATCTGCGGCGGAAACCACCTAAAACGTTTCGTCCGTATTCAATATTACGTTCGTTTATACGATAAAAACTGACCCGGCTCGAACCACACTGTTTTTTCCAATAATTCTATACACGTTAATTATAAATAATAATATTACCATTAGGTTTTTCAAATATTGTCTCCTTAATCCTGGTGTAATTTATAAAAAATCTTGAAATCGTTTAATTTTATTAAGTGATCATAATATTATATTGTCGTGCATTTCGATATTTCGATATTGTATATTTTGATGAATGATACAAATAATCTGAATATTTATTTTTAAAGTTTGGTTGATTTGGTATTTACTTTTAAAAACCGTTTAATACACTTGAAAAAATATTCTTTCGTATTTTTTAAAACAATCAAGATCTACATCAGGGCTTATTTTAACGTGCGTTAGATTACACATTTTGCGTAACTATAATTGAAAAATGCGCAGCTCTAATTTAAGAAACGCGCAGTTGTAACTCATGATATTAATATGTTAATAATATGCTTTGTTAAAATTGTCTATACATTATTTAATATAGATTTAGTATAGATTTATATTTAGAATATTGTTTTTATTCACAAATAAACCTACATACTCGTAATAATATAAACAGTGAGATTTCTGGGATTTTAGATTAGCGAAGCATCGAAGTTGTCGTAATCGGATTGTCTATCTTTACAATTTAAATAATACTATGATACGATATAGACTGTTTATCGATAAAAAGTAATAATAATACTTGAGGAGGAAGGTCACGTGTATATACATATATATATATACTAATACATAAAATGATAGCGTTTGTTTGTATGCTCGGGATAAACTCCGAAACCAATAATTCAATCGTCGTGCAGTGTTTTTTATGAAAGAGGACATCACAGAGAAGGTTTTAGGCATAAATTTAGTCTGATAAAGTTAGTAAATAATCAGTTATTATTAGTTAAAATAAACGTGCAATTGTACCTATATAATATAATATACATATTGTGCGACACGGCGGCCCGCGTGTTTACAGCTACCTGCAACATGACCTTTTTGTTCGTCAATTTGTATTGTGTTTAATATCGGCGTGTAAATATAAATAATTGCTCCGAGAAGTTTACCGCACGTACACCAACAACATGTATACGGCAGCGGTTCTCAAACTGTGTAGTTAGTCTAAGGGCTCCGTGGCTCCCTGGGCATATCTGTATCTATTGAATTCAAGTTATTAAATTATTATATTTTTTAGTTACATTTTTATATTTATATTCAATATCATTTAGATCGTATCAATAAGTATTATTTTGAATGTTTAAAACCTTAAACTGTTTAATATAGGTCCACATATTTTGCGTCATAGTCAAAATGAGATGAGATAAAAGTCGGGTTTTTTGTTCATTTGACATGTAGGATAATTTAGTTTACTTATTTACAATCTACATTATACAAGGTACAAAAACAAAAAATAAATAAATAAAAAGCAAATCATTAACAATTGACATCATTTTTTGTGAATTATTGTTGTCTCAAATGGATATTTTTGATTTTTGGGGCTCCGTAATTTGTTTTATGAACATAAGGGCTCCGCGAACAAAAAAGTTTGAGAACCGCTGGTATACGGTATACCCAATATTCGTATTAATATATTAATAATACAAATTTATACTGCCAATAACGAAGGCAGGTATTGTGCGCTCGCGTCCCCCCCCCCCCCCACTCACTACCAGCCAACGAATTCGATATCAATCGTACGCTGACGTTATTTTCAAAAATAGTAGAACTTAAAACTATAATATGAGAGTGCTATGCAGGCCTGACGAGAGGGGGGGGGTGTTTATATCCGGGCCCGGGATTTTCATTGGGACCTGGTACAAAAACCAGAAAATAAAAAAAAAGGTTTTACGGATGTTAGAAAAATCCGGGCCCCCATGAGCATTCCGTCCAATCCTGATAAAAATTGTATTACAATTTGATTTTGGATTTTTGAACAAAATACGACTGCAACCGGTTATTTATCTATGTCACTACGTATTTTGTACACTAGGCGTTTCAAATAAATAATGTAAAAAAATTAAATGTTTACAAATTACCTGAAAAAAAAAATGTTTTTATAATTTAAAATTAAATATTATTTAAATAGTGTTATATTTTAATTTTTAATTGGAAATATCGAACCTTTATGTTAATATGGAACAAAAAGGGGCCCGTGTATTGTTTCCCCTGGACCCGAATTTTCTCTCCACGGCCCTAGTGCTATGTACCGGTCAAGATAATATAAATTTTGACAAAGATTTACTTTTAATAGGCATTGGCGAAAATTGTAGTTTTGTAGTTTTTGGGTCGTTTATTCATTTTTTGACAAGCATTTAAATCCAAAACTCAAAAATGGCAAATCAAGTATTATTTCTAGTCTTATAAAGTAGATCCAAATAATACTTGTTATCCTGTTCTCAAATGGATGACTAGAAAAAAGTTTTAATAACATAACTAAGTCGAATAAGGTAAAAAGTAATGATAAAATTCTTTATTTTTAAAATTTTTCATGTAATGAATTCCAATTTAAAATATTGCCTTATGTTAATGGCTCATGTTTGGTTTTTGAAATTACAGGGGGAGTGGAATTCCCCATCTTGCCCCTCTCTTCGGATGCCTATGTTTGGTAGGCCATTATTATAAAAAGGCATTGTGGTACACTTCGCCCAGGGCCTCACAAAAGCTAGCGCCGGCTCTGATAGAATACTTCAAAATTCTACCTTGTAGTAGTCTTCTGCCTAAAGTATAATAAATTACGAAAACTACACTGCCGTTTTCATACATTTTTCCAACCAATTTTTTGTAATTTAAATGTTTAGAAAATAAATGTTTTTATATTGTTATTTATTTCATTAATCGATGTTAAACAACTAAAAGCGTTTTATATCCTAAATGGTTTCCTGTAGCCTATGAAATATTCATTTCAATATTAGCCCAAGGAAATTGACATAGCATTATCCGCTTAAATTTGGTGATCAGAAGTTAATTATTTATCAAGTGTGTATAAATTTGCTGTTGATATATGACGAAAATTTCGTATTTATAGCTTCAACACTTATGTAGACCTGTCGTTATTATGGGTGACTAAACAACTAAAGTTTATTGAATGAAAATCTCGTTAATGGAACATCGTACCATTTTGAATACTATACAATGTTATCTAATTTAAATTAATCTATACAATTAAAGAAAACAAAGTTTCTAATGCTTAATTATAATTTACGTATAAAACAGTATAAAGCAGTATATAATATTCGTAGTATATTTCAATTAAATTTTGCTTTTTTTATAATTCTTTGTCATATGGCGTAAAACCTTTGAAAATACGAAGAGGGGAGGATACGATAAGTTTACAGTAAAGTTTTCTATAACGTGAAAAATTCATTCAAACACTAGTTATTGTAATTTGTTATTTCTTTAAAACAAAAAAAAGCCGATAAGATAATGGTGGTGGAAGTTCGTCCTTCGTCGCTTCGCTCCTCGGACAAGATAATGGTGAGGAGTGTATAGCACTTTCTATCATGGGATCACCTGGTTTACGATAGTTTAGTTGTATGGTACTTTACATTTGAATGCAATGATAAATCATTGTAAGTTAAGTACAGGATACAGTAGTTGGGTGGGATACACGAAATGCATTGCTAGATTAGGCATTATTGGATAGATTTTGGAATTATTTTATATTATAAAAAAAAAAACGATTCTGAACGAAGATGAAGATGTCAGCCTTAAATTGTAATATATATTTTATTTTAATATCCTAGATTGGGTTAAATTTACATTTGTCTATTCATGTGACTTCTGCTCGTGAGCATTGGACAAACCAGGATGTGCATAGATAGGGCGTAGGTAAATACCATATTATTTGCCTAAATGCACTATCGTGACGGTACCACCCGACCCCGCCGTCCATATATGCTGAATGCTCCGTGGCTACGTCTATTTAAATATTAATAATTAATAATAATATATAAAATCCGCATGTTTATGGAACTGATACACACATTAAAATAACTGGAAATTGGAAGTTAGTAACGTTCTATTCAACCATGTAAAGGTACGTTATACACCTTGTGTTTACAATCTACCAATATTTTGTATAGAACAGCTGTCAGCTACTGATTATATTATAATAAACTTAATCTATTTAATTATCTTTATCAGCTGTGATATTACATAATATTTTCATTTCTTATCTTTGAATACAAAAATTTTTATACATTTTCAACTACAAAATAATTTGCAAATATTCGTGATTTTGACAAATTTTGTCGATTTTTGAACTTCAACTGCTTATAAAAAAAAATTGTGCCTATATATTTGAATAATTTTTGAATCACTCTTAGATCAACTTATTCAAAACCTTCTATTAAATTTTCAAGCGATTTGGTAGGGCCAAAAAATTGTTATCGACTTTTATAAAAAAAAATCTAAGAAAAATCGAATTATTCAAATGCCTATAAATAGCTAAAAAATGAACGAAATATTTTGAAAATACAACTATGTAAAGAAAATTTAAACATTTTGTAAAAGTTTTAAGTTTCTACGACCTATACTTTTTGAATAAGAACAAATATCAAATATCAATGATGCCTAAATTGTTATTTTACGCGATTATGTGAAAAAATTGTAATTTCAAACACTCATAAAAATTTTTGATTTTATTCCAGTGCAAATTTTTTTACAGATAATTGAAGGAAAACGTATGTCAAACTTTGTACCAAATTTACAATTCTTAGTTTTGAATACTTAAAATTTTATGAATTTTCAACTGCAAAATAACTTCAAATTTTCGCGATTTTCTACACATTTCGTAAAAATATGAACTTTTTATGCTTATAAAAAAAAAATTGTGCATTACGCTTTGAATTTTTTTTTTATACCGATAAGTTCGACATATTAGGTACCTTGTATTAAATTTTCAAGAATTTTTGTCCAGTCAAATTTTTTTTATCCACATTTCAGAAAAAAAAACAAAGAAAAGTTGAAAATTTCAATTGTCTATTAAAAGCTCAAAAAAAGTCTAAAGTTTACAAAAATTGTACTACGTATAGATGATTCCAATATAAACATTTGGTGAAAGTTTCAAGTTTTTTCGACTTATACTTTTTGAATAAGAACAAATATCAAAAATCGTTTAAGGCTAAATTATTATTTTACGCAATCATGTAATTATTTCGTAAACGTTTGAACTTTAGATGCTTATAAAAAAAAATTGTGACTCACGATTTTTGATTTTTTTTAATAGCAATAAGTACTTCTAATGAGGAACCTTGTACTAAATTTTCAAAGTTTTATGGCCAACCAAATTTTTTTTATCCACATTTCAGAAAAAAATAAGTTCAAATTTTCGCGATTTTTCAATATTTCATAAAAATTTAAACTTTTTATGCTTATAAAAAAAAAGGTGTGCATTTCGCTTTGAATTTTTTTTTTATACCCATAAGTACTTCTTATGAGGAACTTTATATTAAATTTTCAAGATTTTTTGTCCAGCCAAATTTTTTTTATCCACTTTTCAGAAAAAAAAACTAAGAAAAGTCAAAAATTTAAATTGTCTATAAAAAGCTCAAAAAAAGTCAAAAGTGTTCAAAAATTTTACCACGTATAGATGATTTCAATATAAACATTTGGTGAAAATTTCAAGTATCTACAATTTTTGGTTTTTGAGTAACGGCTAAATAAAAAAATCGATTTCGTCGAAAACGGGTTTTGCACAAAAAGTACCGTTTTTTCCTCATTTTTTGTTTGTTTTTCCCGTGGCAATTGAAAACTTTTGGGAATTTTCACTTGTGACCTCTCTAAGGTACCTCCGATATTCGTTTTGCCACCGAAAACATACCCTGAAGTTCAAAATTGAAGCATTATTTCGAGTAGTTATGGTGTACACAGACACAAAAACAAAAAAAAAAAAAAAAAAAAAAAAAAAACACACATCATAGTAAAATCAATACATTCTTCACTTCGTTCAGAATCTAAAAGTTGATGGAACGAAATTAATTTTCACCCCGTTTATAATAAATATTGATGATAATTAAAAGGAACAATGACATTAATCGTGAAGGCTAAAGAACCTGTACTACACAGTTTTAAGTTTAAGAAAAAAAATGAGAATGTGCTCAGAGCAACAAGTCATAAAAGAGAGGAAATTTCCGTTTACAAGCCTCGTTTTTATGCAACGAGATTTTTGGAGTTTTTGACCAAGTGGGTAAAATATATTTATTTAATAATTTACGTGCTCGTTATTTTCATTATGTTTCTTTATGACAGAAAAGTGTTCAAGGTAGGTTTGTTCCCTGAGAATCAATGGCTTTCGCCATTCGAGGATGATACACCGGGTAATGGTTCGTTGCACACCGGAGAGAGTAAGTGGTCTATACTGAGTGTAATACCGAACAACACTACCGACGGATAACTTAGGGATTCATTTTTTTAAATGACTTTTCCTTCTATTTTTATCGTTTGCGATGACTTACTAAAAAATATGTAGTTTTCGGGCCGCAACAAGTGGAGTATAAGTAAATATTTGGCCCAGATGGCAAACGATTGTTTATTTCTATATAAACAATCGTTTGCCATCTGGTAATAATTTGATCAGTAGCTGTGTAACGTTTAGTACCGACGTATCAGATTTTGTTCAAAAACAATATTTTATATTGTTAAAACTGATTCCAAACTTCATATTTGAAAAAGTCATAAAAATCAAATGAAGTATAGGTGTACATATTATGTCTAAAATCGCAATAATGTACGAATTATTTCTGTTTAAAATTGAAACGATACACTTCTACAAAATATGGACACAATCGATTATACCTGCTTTATGTATGGTTATGGAAAAAATTTATTTGAAACTTTATCTACTCTACAAGAGCTCTACACCGCCATCGCGTCTTCACGCCACTTCTCTCGATTATGAATTATATTTCTCAAATCATTTACTCCTACCTTTTCCTCGACCACGTCCAACAATCTTTTCTTCGGGCGTTCTCATGGTTGGGTTAGGTATGGTTATGTCAAACATACAATTGAAACTGATCAACTACATTTTCTAAAAAGCACTTCATAATTATTTTAAGTAATCAATGTTTGAAAGTTGTGATAAATGAACGTTATGTTACCTTTTTTTATCTTAAAGTCAGTCTGTTCTTTAATGTTCGGTAAATATTGCAAATAAAATATAACAAATATGATACTAATAATGGTGGCGTATTAAGGGGGGGGGGTGCAAGGAAGTCAATTGCCCCGGGCAGCACATTTTTGGGGGTGGTGAATTTAACTGGGATATTTTTATTTGTAAACAGATTTATAATTATTTAAAGAGTTGAAAAAAAATAGTCAATATGTCAGTTAATTTTTTTTATAGGAAAATCAATGCCAATACAATGTTTTATTAATATCAACACGACAACATAGTTATTTTGTGAAATTCATCCCCACATTTCATAAAAAGCGCGCGTGTATTGGTTTGTTGTTTGTCATCGGCTAGCCGCGGCTGTTCTTAAACAAAACACAGTACCACCGCTCTTATGAATTTACGTTTTTTGATTCCAAAGTATAAAAATCAAATCATTCATCATTTCTGTCGTCATCCAATTGGTCAAAATATTATTGGTGTCAAAAAATAATTGTAAAAATACTGAAGGTACCTACGATATACAACACTCTAGGGTCAGTGGCATAACAAGACGGGAAAGGGCCACAGAGCAGTAAATAAATTAGGCTTCTTAATTATATGTGTAGGAAAAACCATATTATTCGTTAAATTGTCGTTTTAACTATATATACCTCTATAAAACCATGAATAAAAATAATTAACAGATTAATTGATATTAATTTTATCATTAAAAATTTATTAAATTTATCTAATCAAATAAAATAAAATAAAGTCTATCAAATCTAATTTATAATCTTTTACGAGCTTTAATAAAATTAACGTGATCTATCACTTCTCTTAAATCCAATTTAGAAGCTGCCTTGATTTCAACTGCAATCAATGAAAAATATTTGAGTTGATCGTGTCCGGTACAATATCTAACATAATTTTTGATTATTTTAAGTTTCCTGAAGAATCTTTTATATAGGCAATTTAGGCTATTTTAGCATTGTTATTTACACGGCAATTTCTATGCACGTCCCAATCGTCTTTAATATTTACAAACCTTGTTGGCCGGTGTGCGATAAGATTACTCAGTAGTCGAACACAGATCATTGCATATTGTCTGTATTTATAGGTATACAATATCCATATTAAATTTCTAATATTCAATCGTCATAAAAAAAATATCAAACCATTTTTTCAATTTTATTTCAATTATTTTACGTATGTATTTTTAAAATTTGCCAAGAGCTCTGAGGACCCATGAGCTCTAGGGGCCCCAGGGCACTGCCCTGATTTACCTGATTATAGATATGCTACTGTCTAGGGCACTCGGTAGATTTTTATACTGCATGATACTATTCCCATATCACATGTGTTGTACGTTTTCTTATGGAAAAGAAAAATTTCTACTATATGAAAACCCGGTGAGAGGAAGAAGGCATAAAAAAAATGTGCACCCGGGGCAGCAAAATCCCAAATACGCCACTGATTAATGGATCTATTGATGTTACTACTATAACACATCTATATATTAATTTAATACAACGAATAGTTGGATTTTTGCAGAAAAATCGTCTGAAGAAGGTTTCGCAGGTGATGGATACAATCAGCTCCAACCCACGCAAATAGATAAGATACTTGGACACAAACGAGTTGGAGACAGTGGCGGAGTCACATTCAAGAATATTGATTCGTATCACATCGTGCATTCTGTTCAAATGGGAATAAAACACGAGTTAAAAACCGTTTCTAATTTGGAACAAGATACGGTTGTATCGGATTTTGTCCTTACCAAAACGATTGTGTTTCCGCCCGGTGGTACTATTGACACTCCAGCCCACGGCTTCCCAGAGTTTACGTTCAAATCGTACGCTCCTAATATATATCGTCGTTTCAGGGAAGCTTACGAAATCAAGTCGATTGACTATATGAAATCGTTTTGTGAATCGTCGCTTCGTGAGTTGTCCAACCCGGGTGCTAGTGGATCGATATTCTACATCACTAACGACGATAAATACATTATGAAATCAGTACAGCTGCAGGAAAGTAGATTCTTAAAGAAACTACTCCCGTGGTATTTTATGAATTTCTATGAGAATCAAAATACTCTTCTGCCGAAGTTTTTCGGCCATTATTGTTATCAGTGCAATTCGAACAACTCTTGGACAACATCCAAGAGTGGAAGGACTAAAAAAAATTTGAGATTTATAGTCATGAATAATTTAATACCTTCCAACATGGAAATACACGAAAAGTATGATCTTAAAGTTTCGACTCGTAACAGAAAAGCTTTGGAAAATGCAAAAGAAAAAAACAAACCCACATACAATGATCTAGGCTTTAGAGAAAAACATCCCCACGGCTTTTTTTTGGAACCAGACGCGTACGTAAAATTATTGGACACTTTGAAAAGGGATATTAGGCTGGGGCCACACGGACGCACTAAGTACGCGCGTTGCGACGGACGTACTATTTAACGCGCGCACTAGATCGGGCACACGAGCGTCGATATGACGTCCGTTAAAAATGTTTTATCATTGATTTTGTATCTTATCTAGTAGGTATCTACTTGGTTGTAAAGTTGTGAAGACGTATTGCATAGGTAATATTTTCACAAAGTTTTTTTTTAAATATGGACCCAAACGAAGTTTTTTCCTTTATTTCTTTAACCTATTTATACTTAAAACAAAAACGGACTAAAAAGGAACATTGGGTTCATCCAATAAATTGTGAACGATATACAAATGGTCATTACGTGAAGTTGTACTATAAACTTCGAGGTTTTGTCTTTGTAGTTTTCGTCTGCAGTGTTCCACAACAATGGCCTTTTTTGCACTTCATTTATTAAAATCTCGCAGTCAACATCAGCTGCCATAATAATTATTATTGTGCTTATAACAATAATACTAATAATTATTATTTTTGTATGATATTATAATTACACGTGGACGGGTGGGTTAGAAACGTCCGGACAGGATTTTAAACGTGCGTACTGCGTATACGAAAGTGCGCCCGTGTGACCACGTAGCTGACGTTCATATTTAAAAACAATACAAATTTAATTTTGGCGTTGATATGTTCGACGTCCGTTGTATGTGCGTCGAAGAGATAATACGTCGGTAAAATTTGACGTCCGTATTAACGTGCGTTATTTTTAACGCGCGTTACTCGTGTGCCTACTCCCATAACCGATAAGGTAGTCCTACGACGCGCGTCAAAAAGTACGTGCGTATTGACACATTTTGTACGCTCGTGTGGCCCCAGCCTTAGAGTTCTGCAGAGCTATAGAATCATGGACTACAGTCTTTTGATCGGTGTGCATCGTTTAACTGTTGATCAGACGACTGAAAAAGAGCCGGTCGCTCAGGGATCGAGAAATGTTGAAGATAAAATAAATGACGGTTCGGAAAGTGAGACGCGATCGCCTGACGCTGTAAAAAAATCCGCTTTATCAATGGAAGGCATTCCAGAAACGGATGTGAACGGGCAGAAAATAATACTGTTTGTTAGAATCATCGATGTGTTACAGGATTATCGTTCAAAGAAAAGAATAGAGCATAAGTTGAAATCCATTATCCACGACGGAAACACCATTTCTGTGCACCGGCCGGAAATGTATGCGTCTAGATTTTTCAATTTTATGAAAGAGTACGTTGTATCTATTCGTTGGTCAATGTATGTGTTTGGTTATTTAATTTTTTTTTTTTTTTTTTTTAATAGATTTGTATTCAAAAAACGTTTAGGTCCTCTGAATAGAATGTCCTCTTTTGTGGAAACGCGTATTTGCAAGATCAATTATTAGCGTCAACAGAAATGGCTGCAGGAAATAGTATTACCGTGGCAGTAAGGTCAACGATGGACGAGATATACATATTTTTTTTAATAAATACCGAATTCGAATATAATATATGTGTTTTTTTATTTTTTAAGACCTAGTACCAATTTTTGTTTTAATTAGAAAATTTAGAAACGGTGAAGTACAAGTGTTAATAGAAGAGGTGTTATAATGAAATATGCGATGAATAAACATATTAACATTAAAACCTCTCTAAACTGGACTTTCTGTAAGACGAGATATTCCTTAAATCGGAAAACATCAATAGCTCTGGTTCAAATTCTTAGTAGTTTTTCAAATCTTCTATAACGGAAAACTATATACAAGAAAATTTGTTGGCCCCAAATGATTACATTTTCCATATGTTCTACTGTATATGGTTTTTTTTAGTATTTCAACGCCATTATGAGTCTTTTTTTTTATTTATTATAACATATATTATATGATAATATTTAATTAACTAAATTTAAACCATATGTAATGAAATTATGTATTTTTTTTAGTATAATGTAATCTTCTTATTCCATAGCTGTAATGTTTCTTTTAACAATGGCAATAATAAAAAAAAAAAAAAAAAAAAAAATTAAGTAACTATAATTATTATCTATATTAAAAAAAAAATCGTGTATAATGTTGTTTTAATACAATTTTTAAATTATATTCAAAAACCTACATTATTTATTTGGTCAAAAATTGTAATAGAAAAAATAAAATTTACAAAAACGTCAAAATTATGAAAATAAATAATGCAATATTTGTAGATTCAATAACATTAAATTTACAATTTTTCAATTTTTACACCAATCTCCGTCCCATTGTATAAAATCTTGAAATTTTTTAACTTTATATAATACATTGATCATTTATGTGATATATACCAGGGCTTGAAATCGAAATAAAATAATTCGATTTAAATTTAAATTTCGAATATCGATATTAGTTTTTTTCGATTTTAATTTTAATTTTAAGTATTGATATTGGTTCTTTTCGATATTAATTTTAATTTTAAGTATTGATATTGGTTTTTTTCGATTTTAATTTTAATTTTAAGTATTGATATTGGTTTTTTTTGATTTTAATTTTAATTTTTGTTATTTTTTTTTTTTTTTTTTTTTTTATTTAGCTTCTAATTATAAAAATTACTACAGCTCAATTTTTGTTATTGATATTAAAAATTCTTGTTAAAGAACAACAGACGATTGTAAAAACGAGTGTAAAACGTTAAACGAACGACAGTTGACAAAAATGATAATTTTAACAGTAGAAATACATGTTAATAAATGAGATGAGAGCTTCACGAGAGCTATTTAATATTAATAAACATTAAACTCATTGGAATACCAACAATATCGTTCACAGTCATGGAAAAATAGATTACATAATAATTCAACCATGTACCTATGTAAAAATACAAAAATAAAACTTTTCACAACAAAACAACGAATGCGCAGATTGTTTATCATACCGGTATAGCTATTTTAAGAAAACAAATTACGAAATATTAGTAAGTTAGAAGTAAAGTTTCTAATGAATAATATCTTTTTTAAATATACCTATATTTACATAATATTAATATACATTTATTTATAACATATCATAATACAATGTAATATTGGGCGTTGGCTATTGTTGAATAACAATTTTTATTTTAAATTCAAAATCGGTTTGTAAATAAAACCGATTATAATTTTAATATAAATTATCGATATCATATTTTTTCGATTTTATTTAAAATTTTGAATATCGATTTTCGAAAATATCGATACTGATTTAAATTTTGATTTTTTACAAGAATTTTAACGATTTTTATCAATATTTGAAATCGATTTTGAAATCGATTTCAAGCCCTGATATATACTCCACAGTACGAACGTAGCCCGCGGTGTATGTATGGTCGGGGTATGTGCTATACTTACGACACCGTGGCGCCGTGTCATCGTAGGTGTTGTTCGGGGTTCGTATCGACTGCACCAGGGGTTTCCAATTAGCACTGGGCCACGGACCCCTAGCTAAAACTTAAATTGGACGGGGGATCCTCAATTGTGAATACTTACTTTTGAATTTTATTTAATTATAAACATGAAAAATGATTTTAATTTTATAAAAGTACCCTTTTGTAATATAGTAGAACTTCGATTATCCGAACCTCCATTATATACGAATCCTCTATTATCCAAACTGCTATTAGAGGATTCGAATGTTCAGTTATCAGAACTTTAAAACTTAAAACACGTTGAAGCACTCGTATGCGTCGTCTGTTTATCGAATTTATCATAAATTCATAACTTTTCCTATTGGTTTATTATAAGTACATACATATTATATGAATGTACGTAAGTGCATCGTCTGTAGATAATCAAAACGTAACGGACTTATCAATTAATTAAACGTTTGCGAGTCTTGGCTGCAAAAAAGCGCGTTGCAGCTTGTCGTGAAATGAAAATCGATAATTTTGTAAAACAAATATAATTAACATAATTTGTCCCTATGTATGTACTGTATTTCTAATAATGCAATGTATTTAATTCTGATAAAATATTATTAATAATAATAATAATAGTAATAACAATAATAGTAAAAATGTATTATAGATTATTTAATTGTCTAAAAAAAAAAAAAAATTTTTTTTTTCCAATATCCGAACTTTTGCGTATCCGAACTAGGTACAGTCCCAATTAGTTCGGATAATCGAGGTTGTACCGTAATATAAACATTATTATCACAGATTTTCTGAAAAAATACAATACAAAGAGATGTATTTAATTTAACATAATTTAACTTGAATACAGCGTTATTGAAATTGCCTTTTACAAAATCAGTTATTGCATTAAGTTTCGAACTTTATGAGATGAGCGAAACCTTTCTTTTTTGTTGATAATCTCGTCCATGTTTAGCTGCATGCTTGATATTTAAACTCTTAAATCAGCGTCAATATTATGTATTTTACAATATTTTTTTTCATGTAACAGTAGGATAAAAAGCTTGTTCACATCTATAAGTTGTGCAAAAGGGGATCAAATAAATTAAAGCATTCTCGGCCAGTTGCTCTTGATCATTTTGAACAGATATACCAAAATGAATTAGTTTTTTATCGTTGAAAATATTTATTATCGTTCCTTTATTTTACCAGATCAATTCATTAAATTAATAATTTGATAATTCCACTGAAATAAAATAAAAAACGTCACTTAAGTACTACACAACCACGGACCCTATAACAACAACACGTGGACCCCTGGGGTCCAGGGACCGCCAATGGGGAACCACTGGACTACACTATTCATAGGGTGTAAAAGATAACTAGCTTAGATAGATAGCTCGTCGCATCAGGCCATGCTTCGGTGACTTACCTTACGCCAAGATGATGGGAACGCACCACTAATAAATCCAAAATACCTGCTGCACCTTGATTGCCGTGAATACTCTGTCATTATAATTTAATATTCGTGTACAGACAACAGAATAATCGAGTTGAATTGAGGAAAATAGCGAAAGTTGAATATAAAGTTAAGCTAAATTCGTACAACTCACGAGTATTTTCATTTCTAAACAAATACAGTATAACCTATAAGAAAAAATATTAAACTCAAAAAACAACAAATGTTCGATGAGTTTGAAACAATAACTTCGGTCGATTAAAAACTATTGGTATTGATATCTTCATTGGTATCGTAGAGATTGAGAAAAATAGCGCTATGATAAAAATAAATAATCCGAACAACTCTCGAAACTATTACGAATTACGACGTCGTGAAATTAATGAACTCTTCGTGAGAGATACGTTCAACGACTTCACGAATACGAGTATCTATAACGGATCTGCTGAACGTATTTGTACAGTGGGCTAAAATCAACTAGACGTCGAATCGGATTAAAAAACACAATAAATATAACATTCACTGTTATAGTGTCGAGATATTCGATAATCAGGAAAACTCATATTCGATATTTTCGTATCGGAGCGTTTCGGTCATTTTTCCGAACCGATGAACGTGTAATTTGTGTTTGAACTACTGTACAGGGTTCGTTTTTAAAGAGCCGATAAAAAGCAACAAATATCAAACGGCTCAATAACTCTGTAACCGCGAACTAAACCTACGGTGATTAAACTAGTTATACAAGACGGTAGTACTCAGAACCGGATTGACATAGGTGCAAAAGGAACTTTTGCTTCAGGGCGGCAAATTTTTTGGGGCGGCATATATACATTTTGTGATACAAATATTAAATATCGTGTATTTGTTTGATTATTCAAATTCATACATAATTAAATCGAGTAATATAAGGTTGGCTATTGAAAAATTACATATCTTCATTATAATAATATATTTTCTTATTTTTAAAATGTAAAATTATAAGCTATATCACTGAATAATGTATCTACAATATTATAAGGATGGACTAGCGGCATAGTATAACCATGCATATAGTGAAATTAATCACAGTTTACATACAGTTTTGTAAAATTCTGTTATAAATAAACGACTACTGTAGTTTTGTCTAATCGATTTCCTGTGCCGCGTCGTTGGCTACGCTTTTTATCGTCTTATTTTTGTTAAAATACACATACCTGAGCCTATTATATATGTACGTACAAAATATAAAAAATTTAAGGTTTTAAACTTGTAGTAGATATTCACATAATAATATAAGGTACCACATGTATTTATTTTTTTAATTGTTTAACTTATTCATACCTACAATATTACATGAAATACATATTATTATACTGTTTTAAGTTTTTAACGAATTCTTGATTAGAAATTTCCTATCAAATATGTATTGCTCTAGGGTGACTCTGATCCTTAATCCGGCTCTGGTAGTACTTAACACTCGTACAACGCACTTACGGTTTAGTGAATTCGAGTTAAAACTCGATTTTTCGGCAACGTCGCATAACAAATTGTGTGGGATGGCGAACGGTCAACACAAGTGTTTTCGACGCGCACTAACCGTCTTGCGGAGTCGTACGATCAACGATTAAAATAGTGTTCGACGTAGGTACGCAGTTCGGCACTATTAAGTCAACCGCGTTATACGCGTTAATCTAGGAGCTTCGCGATTCTAGAAATTTACATTATTTTCAATTATGGATGGCAAACTGATTTGTTTGTTGTGTTTCATTTGTGTGATCGATCAAGCGTCCACAGGAGATAAACAAGGAAATATACAAGGTCAGTCGATACATTCAGTTTACGGACATGTTATTTATTTAATTTATGAGAAGTATTAATACGTAGTTATTTCATTATTACTTTCTTTTTTTATTTTTTTTAATGATTAGGTACTTCAAATTCTACCTAGTAGTAGAATTCTACCTATAGTATGATAAAATACAAAAACTACACTGCCGTTTTCATACATTTTTCCAACCAATTTTTGTTATTTAAACGTTTGAAACTTCGATTTCACTTGTTATAAACCTACGTTTTAGGAAATCCCTTTCATAGATAATAATGTAAATAAATATTTTTAAATTGTTATTTATTTCATAAATCGATGTTAAGCAACTAAAAGCGTTCTATGTGCTGAATGGTTTGCTGTAGCCTATGAAATATTCATTTCAAAATTAGCCAAAGAAAGTTGACGTAGGATTATCCGTTTAAATTTGGTAATCAGAAGTTAATTATTTATCAAGTATGTATAAATTCGTTGTTGACGTATGACGAACATTTCGTATTTATAGCTTCAACACTTATGTAGACCTGTCGTTATTATGGGTGACTAAACAACTAAAGTTTATTGAATGAAAATCTCGTTAATGGAACACCTTACCGTTTTGAATACTATACAATGTTATCTAATTTAAATTAGTCTATACAATTAAAGAAAACAAAGTTTCTAATGCTTAATTATAATTTACGTATAAAACAGTATAAAGCAGTATATAAAATTCGTAGTGCATTTCAATTAAATTTTTCTTTTTTCATAATTCTTTATCATAATATGGCGTAAAACCGATGAAAATACGAAGAGGGGAGGATACGATAAGTTTACAGTAAAGTTTTCTATAACGTGAAAAATGCATTCAAACACTAGTTATTGTAATTTGTTATTTCTTTAAAACAAAAAAAGTTGTTGGAACGACATTAATTTTCACCCTGTTTATAATAAATATTGTTGATAATCAAAAGAAACGATGACATTAATCGAGAAGGCTAAAGAACCTCACTATTTAGAACTCCATATTTAAAAAAATATTGGTAACACAACAAACTCATAAGTAAAAAAATTAAGTATTTGTGTCTTTTACATTCGGAGATGAGAGAAATATAATGGGAAATAAGATTTGGTTATCAAGTAAAGTACCTTGTAATATCTAGAGTCTAGCCAATAGTTTTTATTCATAACTAGCTTTTCTATTAATATGTACATTAAATAAACAATTTATCAAGAGAAGAAATTTTAAAAAGAACCAGACAAAAGTTATCCGTCGAAACCGAAGAATTGAATATTATATAGTTTAACGATCTATTAATCATATTGGTACAAGTCACTATTTAAGCAACTGAGATATAATAATTAAATAATGATTTTACTAAATTAAAATTGTTTGTTTGTAAAAAAGACGATTTTGAATCCAGTGATTCGGAAGAAGTGATTGCGAATCGAGAAAAAGCCACCCAATATGGATTTATGAACGAGAAACAGAGAAATGATAAAATTTCGGGTTCCATTCAGATGGGCATAGAAGTTTCAATGTCATATACTGTTGATGGACCCGAATGCGATTTGGTCAAGTCAGATTTTCTGAATGTTGACGTAGTCAAATTTCCACAAAATGGCACTACTACTCGAAAACATAAACATCCAGAGTTCACATTCAAAACGTATGCCCCACTTGTATACCACCGTTTTAGAGAAGTATACGGAATTGAGCATGACGAATATAAAAGATCGTTTCTTTCACCACTTCGTGTGCTATCGAATCCGGGTGCCAGTGGATCGTTGTTTTACATCACTCACGATGATGAATTCATAATAAAAAGTGCACAAAAGAACGAAAGTAGATTCTTAAAGAAACTACTAACCGGGTACTATTGGAATTTAAAGCAGAATCCAAAAACACTTTTACCGAAATTTTATGGCCATTATCGTTATCAGAGCGATTCAATAATGAGCTTTGATAGTTCGACGAGATCTTTTAAGAGTGAAATTATTGATATTAGATTAGTAACCATGAATAATCTACTACCTTCCGACATAGAAATGCACGAGAAGTATGATTTGAAAGGTTCGAGTTACAATAGAAAAGCGTCGGAAAACGAAAGAAGCAAAAAGGAACCGACCTATAAGGATATAGACTTCATAGAACGTCATCCAGATGGTTTTTATTTGAACCCAGACACATACGACAAATTAGTCGATCTTTTGGAAAGAGATTGTAAAGTTTTAGAAAGTTTTCGAATTATGGACTACAGTCTTTTAATCGGTGTGCATGAAGTAAACGAAACTCAAGAGTATAGTGGAGAGTACCTGGGAGAGAATGAATATCAACCTGAAGAGCAATCAAGCTATGCTGCAGAAAAAGACGCTTTACCCATAAGAGGCATTCGGGCTTTGAATGGAAAAGGACAGAGATTATTACTGTTTGTTGGGATTATTGATGTACTACAAAGATTTAATTTTAAGAAAAAAATTGAACATACGCTCAAAACCATCAGACATAAAAGAGAGGAAATTTCCGTTAACAAGCCTGGTTTTTATGCAACGAGATTTTTGGAGTTTTTGACCAAGTGGGTAAAATATATTTATTTGATAATTTACGTGCTCGTTATTTTCATAATGTTCCTTTATGACAGGAAAGTGTTCAAGGTAGGCTTGTTCCCTGAGAATCAATTACTTTCGCCATTCGAGGATGATACACCGGCTATAGATTCGTTGCACACCGGAGAGGGTAAGTATTCTATACTGAGTGTAGGACCGAACAGCACTACCGACGGATAACTTAGAGATTAATTTTTTAAATTAAATTGCCTTCTATTCCTATTGTTTTCGATGACTTACTTAAAAATATGTAGTTTTAGGGCCGCACTAAGTAGAGTATAAGTAAATATTTGGCCCAGTTTGCAAACAATTTTCATAGAATGGATAAGCGACGTATCAGATTTTGTTTAAAAACAATATTTTATATTGTTAAAACTGATTCCAAACTTCATATTTGATAAGGTCATAAAAATCAAATGAAGTATAGGTGTACAATGTACATATTATGTCTAATATCGTAATAATTTACGAATTATTTCTGTTGTTTAAAATTATTGAAACGATGCACTTATACAAAATATGGACATAATCGATTATACTTTATGTATGGTTATGGGAATAATTCATTTGAAACTTTATCTACTCTACAAGAGTTCTACACCGCCATCACGCCTTCACGCCACTTCTCTCGATTATGAATTATATTTCTTCAATCATTTACTCCTACCTTTTTGAAATCTTCCTCGACCACGTCCAACAATCTTTTCCTCAGGCGTTCTCGTGGTTGGGTTAGGTATGGTTATGTGAAACATACAATTGACACTGCAGATTAACTAAATTTTCTTAAAAGCACGTCATAATTGTTTTAAGTAATCAATGTTTGAAAGTTGTGATAAATGAACGTTATGTTACCTTTTTTTTTTATCTTTAAGTCAGTTTGTTCTTTAATGTTCGGTAAATATTGCAAATACAAAATAATAAATAAATGATACTAAAAACAGTGGCGTATTTAGGGACGGGGGCAAGGAAGTCAATTGCCCTGAGCAGAACTTTTTTGGGGGCAGTCAATTTAACTGGGAGTTTTTTATCAACGGATTTATAATTATTTAAGCAGGTGAAAAAAAAAATAGTTTAAAAGGTAAGTTAATTTTTTTTTATAGGCAAACCAAAGTAAACACAGCATTAAATTCATATCAACACGACAACATAGCTATTTTGTTTATGTTTTTTGATTCCAAAAGTACAAAAACCAAATCATGCATCATTTTTGTCGTCATCCAATTGGTCTAAATATTATTGATGCCAAAAAATAATTGAAGATTTTGCAAGATCAAAAGCGTGACGAAAAATGTTAGTTTGACGATGTTCGTTATTCTTCTCTTAAATATTTATATGATATTAATTTTTTTACCATTTTTTTTCCTATATTGACATTTAATTCGCTATTTCGCAAACAGATAAGAAATAAATTAAAGACATTCACGATCCGCTTTGATTATTTTATCATGGATAATACTGAAAGTACCTACGAGAAACAACACTCTAGGGAACTCGATAGATTTTTATACTGCACGATACTATTCCCATATCACATTTATTGTGAGTCTCCTTATAGGAAAAAGAATTGCTACTATAAAAATCCGGTGTGAAGAAGAAGGCATAAAAAAAAATGTGCACTCGGTGCAGGAAAATCCTGAATACGCCACCGATTAATTGCCCTATTGATTTTTCTACAGTTACACATCGATACTTTAATTTATTAGAGTGAATAATTTGATTTTTGCAGAAAAATCGTCTGACGAAGGTTTCGCAGGTGAGGAAAACGATCATCTCCAACCCACGCAAATAGATAAGAGACTTGGACACAGACGAGTGGGAGATAACGGCGTAGTCACTTCAAAGCAAAATGATTCGTACAACATCATGCGTTCTGTTCAAATGGGAATAAAACACGAGTTAAAAAACTTTTCTAATGCAAAACGAGATATCGTTGTACCGGATTTTGCACTTACCAAAGCGATTGTGTTTCCGCCCGGTGGTACTAATGACACACCACCCCACGGCTTCCCAGAGTTTACGTTCAAATCGTACGCTCCTAGTATATATCGCCGTTTCAGGAAAGCTTACAAAATCAAGTCGATTGACTATATGAAATCGTTTTGTGACTCGCCGCTCCGTGAGTTGTCCAACCCGGGTGCTAGTGGATCGATATTCTACATCACTAACGACGATAAATACATTATGAAATCGGTACAGCAGCAGGAAAGTAGATTCTTAAAGAAACTACTCCCGTGGTATTTTATGAATTTCTACGAGAATCAAAATACTCTTCTGCCGAAGTTTTTCGGTCATTATCGTTATCAGTGCATTTCGAACAACTCTTGGACGGCATCCATTAGTGGAAGAACGAAAAACAATTTGAGATTAATAGTCATGAATAATTTAATACCATCCAACGTGGAAATACACGAAAAGTATGATCTTAAAGGTTCAACTCATAACAGAAAAGCTTCGGAAAATGAAAAGAAAAAAAACAAACCCACATACAAAGATCTAGACTTCAAAGAAAAACATCCCGACGGCTTTTTTTTGGAACCAAACGCGTACGTAGAATTATTGGACACTTTGAAAAGGGATAGTAGAGTTCTGCAGAGCTATAGAATCATGGACTACAGTCTTTTGATCGGTGTGCAGCGTTTAACTGTTGATCAGTCGACTGAAAAAGAGCCGGTCGCTCAGGGATCGAGAAATGTTGAAGATAAAATAAATGACGGTTCGGGAAGTGAGACGCAATCGCCTGATGCTGTAAACAAACCAATGAAAGGCATTCCGGCCACGGATGTGAACGGGCAGAAAATAGTGCTGTTTGTTGGAATCATCGATGTGTTACAGGATTATCGTTTAAAGAAAAGAATAGAGCATAAGTTGAAATCCATTATCCATGACGGAAACACCATTTCTGTGCACCGGCCTGAAATTTATGCGTCTAGATTTTTAAATTTTATGGAAAAGTACGTTGTATCTATTCGTTGGTCAATGTATGTGTTTGTTTATTTAATTTTTTTTTTTTTTTTGTAATAGATTTGTATTCAAAAAACTTTTGGGTCCTCTGAATAGATCGTCTACTTTTGTTGAAACGCGTAGTTGCAAGATCAATTATCAGCGTGAACAGGAATGGCTGCAGGAAATAGTATTACCGTGGGAGCAGTGACGTGGCGTGGAGTCGACAGTGGTGTAAGCAATCACCAAAAATTATACCCACGTATACCTTAATTTTTTTTTTACCACCACTAGAAAGTAGCTTACAGTTTATACTACTGATTTTACCTTGCTATAATTAAATAATTGCGTACTTACAAATTTTACCTCTAAAAATGTGTCTCAACAACTTTTGGTTATTATATAACAAAATTAGCAACAACATATACATTTTTAATACATTAGCAATTTATTTTTAATTATATTTAAATAACAAACGAAACAATTTTTTTTTAAGTTATACATTCTAATGTAGGGATAATAGTTAATAAATAATAAAAATAATAATATAATACAATGCCTAAATATTTAAAAAAAATATTCTATAATATTTAAATAATATTCTGTAAGTTGTAACTATTAAAAATAAAGTCAAATAGTCATAATAGACAATAGTGGAACTAGTGGCAGTGTGGCACTGAGTGTCATACCATTATACCAACACAATTGTCGCAATTGGTAAAAATAAAATAATGTGAAATGTCGATTAATATCATGATGATTGCTGATTGGTCGTGTAACATATTTGAAAATCGCTTATATGTCAGTACCACCACCGCGTATACTATTCCTCATGCTAATTCCAACACAAACACTTTATACTTTAAACTGTATTAGTCTAATTTATAAAATAGGAAAGGGAATTGAAATCGCTTACACACAAATCGCATTTGTCATGTTTATAGAAAATGCATAAGCTGAACGTGCGTGTGCGGATTGCGGAAGTTTGGGGGACATTTTACCGAGTATTCTTGGCTTGTACCATTGATTATAGAATCAATGCTTGTACCGACGCGACGACCGAAACGTTCAAAAACAACGAATAACGATGTTATTTTTAGACTAACAACAAATAACAATTTATAAATATAAAATTATAAAATCAATGAAAAAATATTATAATTATCAATAATATTATTTCACATTGATCATGGCTAAAATGTAATTTAATTTTGTCATTTAAAAATAATACACCCAATAACGTTTTATAATAAAAAGTGTAAGCGACGCTTACACTGCTTATATACACGCCACGCCACTGCGTAGGAGTAAGGTCAACGATGGACGAGATATACATATTTTTTTATTTTATAAAATTATTATATTTAAGTTTTTTTTATTTTTAAAGATCTAGTACTAATTTTTGTTTTTATTAGAAAACTTAGAATGTGATGAAGTACAAGTGTTAAGAGAAGAGGTGTTTTAATGAAATATGCGATGAATAAACTAATTTACAGTAAAACGTCTCTAAGCTGGACTTTCTGTAGGACGAGATATTCCTTAAAAGGGAAAACATCAATAGCTCTGGTTCAAATACTAAGTAGTTTTTAAAACTTTCTATAACGGAAATCTATACACAACGAGAAAATTTGTCGGCCCCCAAAATGATTACATTTTACAAATGTTCTACTGTATACGGTTTTTTGAGTATTTTAACTTCATTGTGACTCGTTTTTTTTATTTATTATAACATATATATGATATATATTACTATCGATATTAAAAAAAAATCATAAATAATGTTGTTTTAATACAATTTTTTAATTATATTCAAAAACCAACATTATTTATTTGGTCAAAAATTTGTAATAGAAAAAATAAAATTTACAAAAACGTAAAAATTATGAAAATAAATTATGGAATATTTTTAGATTCAATAACATTATTTTTACAATTTGTCAATTTTTTTTACCAAATTCCGTCGCATAAATCAAGAAAACTTTTAACGACTTTAAACGAAAAAACCTATCGGCAACCGTACTGAAAATGGTAAAAATAATATATAGGCGATATATTTTGGTACTGAAGCTTTGCTCAGAATCGTTTGCTTAAAGAAAACACCTATCTTTTCTATTATATTCGATATCGAGTCGGGACGTTTTCGAATGAAATACGTGACCGACGGCCGCCGCCGATCCTCGTTTATTCGCTTCGTTGCAATAAAATAAATTAAGACAAAATCCCTGGAACCTCAGTGAAAATATATAATATTAATTATTAAATATTTTCACTGAGGTTCCGATTAATTAACCATTCTGTTCTCTTATCGTCCGTATCGTGTATTTTCATATGTCAGTGCGTAATTTTCGTATATCATGTTTTAATGTTCTGTTTTTGATCACCTAAATTACAACGACATATTTTTTAATATATTACAAACAAGGTAAAATGTTGTTGATTTTATTGGAATATAGACGTGCTATATTTCCGTCCATTTTCGCTCCATGTGTATTTATACTATTTGTCGTTAATATTTGCCCATTGAAATGATATTCATTGATTATATTTCAGTTCGTTCGTAATTCACTATGGTCGGTGTACTACGTTTCACACATTTCACTGTTTAACTTTGTACCTTTCAATATATTGTACCTAATGATATAAGAGACGTTTGGGATTTCGAACTTAAGTATGACCTCCGTAACGATATCTTATTCATATTAATTCGATAACCAAGTTTATGCTTACTAGTAACTCATTATTGCTAGTATTAATTGCTTTCAGTAAGTATTGCTTTTAGATCGATATTTGTTCCGGTGTACTTTGACCTGTAGTCGTGTTATACCTAAAAAATAATACACTATATATTCGCTATCATTAAATTGTACTGTAATGTTAGGTCTATTGTAATTTTAGTCTATTACATTCCATTTACATTCCAATGACTTTATTTTTGTACTTTTTTTTATACTTTTTTTTTTTAACGCTGTAGAACAGTCATGGTCATCGTACTCGTAAAATAAGACCATAGTGTTGTTTGATTCAATTAAAGTGTATGTTGATTGCATGGCAAAGTGCTTGGTTTTATTACTTCTTTTTCTAGCATTTCATTCACTTGCCTATTTAATATTTATTTCTTGTTCGTGTACCACAGTCCACAGGAAGCCTATATTATGATCTCTTATCGATCGTTACTGCACTACTACTTGTTTAGGTGCTTGTTTTATAATGCGTAATTCAGTTTTAGTAAATTATACATATTCGTATTTGTTGTCAACGGGCTCCTAACTGGCGGTTGGCCCAGAATGACGGAAACACGGTGCCCAAACTACCCAGAGAAAAGATACGGGTGACCAATAATATGAACAATATATATATATATATATATAACAAATTTGGTTTGTCTGCCAATCGGTCAGAACTACTATTCAGACAAATAAATAATAATTTACAAAATTGAGACGGGCGACCAAGAGGGAGGGGGATAAAATACTAATATTAATAATAAAAAAAAGGTACATAAAGCCGTATGGGCAATTATAAATATATGCAATGATAATAAAACCTGGACGGCGACAGCGGACAGATGATGACGACAACACGAAATCCAACGGCGGCGAGAACAAGCACACAACACCATCAACTCCTACGACCAATTATCGTTATAATACAAAAAAAAAAAAGGAACGCTCGGTAAACGGCACACGCCAAACACGCCGACGACGGGCGGTGGCTGGAACAAAACGCAAAAGCCGACTCGTCGTGGTACCGGTTGCGGCGATCGGCCGAGGTTTAAGGTCGTGGATGCCGAGGGAAGGGGCCGCTGAAACGTCTCGAAAGTTCGCGACGTTCATGGCAGAACCAATAGCGATGGCGCGAAGTTTTCTGTTTATAAGTCGCTAAGGCGGCAAGTTTCAAACAGTGATTAATGTAAAAATAAGTCTGAGAATTCGTTGAAAATACTCATGCTCGTGAGCAGGGTCGTATTAACCGTTAGGCACTGTAGACACTGTACCTAGGGCCTACGACATACGGAAGACACACGAAAGATGGTTAACTTTAAAAAAAATAAACATTATAAAAACAAGATGTTTCGCGTCACTCAAAATCTAAAATTAGTCTAAAATATATAATCAAATTGTTTGATGCATGATGCGCTATTATATTTAGACGACGACCTTTGCGATGGTCATGCGATAAGGAAATTACTATTAAAGTTCCTATATTACATTATTACATTAAATTACACCTGAGTTTGAAACAATATATTTTTGATAAATTTGAAGTACAAACATTTTTTTTTTTTATGATGGATTCATTATTTTGGATATAAAAAACGAAAAGAAGCATACACAAAATTAAATAAAAGGTTTAGTTTTTTAACTGACGACAAATTAACCAAAAGTGAAATCGAAATAAAAGCGACTAATTTAGTTCAAGTATATCCATTAGATCTAAAAAAATGATTTTATAGCAGAATTTCTAATTTTTGTAAATTTTCGTGAACCAGGCATGACTTGCTTCAAAAAAAAAAAAAAATTGAAAAAAAATGAATAACAATTTTTCCAAATGTCAATATTGCTTTTAGAATTTATTTAGCGATATTTGGATCTTCTTGCGAAGGTGAACGGTCATTTTCTGTGTTAAAAATGATTTAAAATTGGCAAAGGTCTACTACCAGTCAAGGAAAATTGTCATTTCCAGCACTGTTATCAATGGAGTCAGAATTATTGATAGAAATTAGAAAATATGATATCATTGATGAATTCGCCAACGCAAAGTGCCGAAAAAAAATTTAGTCTAGATATGGTAGTGCTCATTAATTTTATTTATTATATGAAATTAAATATTTGATTATTCGATTGTAAACTTATGACGGTGTATTAATTTAAAGTACCTAATATAAAATAATAATATTCAAAAGTGGCTGTTATGAAATTCATTTTTTTTCAATGCCTAGGGCCTACGAATAGCTTAATCCGGCTAGTAACAAATTTATGTAGCCAATAACTGTTTTTATGAATCACGTAAAATATGTGTTGCGTGAACGTTATTTATGTATCCCATAGCTATATAAAAGTGCAAACAAAACCAAGTCTTTGGGATGACACACATCCAGGATATAAAAATTGTGAAATGAATAAAAAAATATGGGCAGAAATTGGAAAAATCGCTGGATTGACTGGTATTATACATTTATAATATATATTATAATATAATAAACTAATATTCATTTTCTTTAAATAATATGCATAATATTACAAATTACAATTAACTCTCGTTATGTCGAAGCTCAAGGGGGCAGGTTGGTTTTTTAATACGATAGCTGATTTTACATCAAAAAAAATCATACGCCTCAACTGACATTCGTAAGTACTCGAAAAATCTATCTGGTGATTTCCTTAAGTCATTATACAAATGATGATACTCTCCATACATTTTTCTTCTTCGGCGATTTATGGGATGAATAGCGACCCTTTTTTTCTTAAGTAACTTTTTACGTAAAAATGGATTATCCAAGATTAACGAGAGACGTTCTACTGTGAGGAACGAAATTTTTTCGTAATAACACGCAAAACAATACGGTAATAACACGCACAGAGCAGTTAAAATACAACTATGTACTGAAAACAAATTTATAAAAATATAGCATGCCGCTGATGAAAATAACGCGCCTCAATGTACACACGTTGCCGCTCGCCGCTCGCCGAGCGTCACCGCCACCGACGCCGCCGCTTAACGCTCGCCGCTCGCCAATGTACACGAGGCCTTAAAGTTTATTTTATAATTTTTGTTTTCTTATTTAATTACGATCATTTATTAAATACTACGTAATGACGATGAATGAAAAAAAAAGTGAAACGCGTTCGTGCTCCTAATATCTCCGGAGAAGAAAAATCAATAATATTACAATGCATTTCTCAAAGAAAGCGCATTTTCTAGTGCTAAAAAAACCCCGACAAATTTAGTAATAGTGATAAAAATACAGCTCATTCCTACTCACATTTTGCATTAAACAAAGTAACTATAAAAATATAGGTAGCTGTGTTAGGTATAAAAATTTCTAACAAACACACCCACACACATTCCACGCATTTTAGGGATTAATATAAATATAGGTAAGTTTACTAACGAATTTTGCCCCCCCCCCCCATGAGAAAATTCTGGCTACGCGCTTGACGCACTAATCCCATCTAACCCTATATATGTGTGTGTGTGTTTGTGTGGTGTGTGTGTGTGTGTGTGTGTGTGTGTGTGTGTGTACAGCACGTTGTGTAATACATATAAATAGCATTTCAGATTACATTTTAAATGATTTTTTAAATATCAAATGACCTTTTTATGCATGTATAATAATAAATAATAACTACATTTTTATGCAATATTTAAACGTATTGAAATTATGGGAATAAATAAATTTTTTTTAGAAATTATTCTGTAGAAATTATTTTTATTTTTATTTAATTTATAATACATTTGTATCAATACCTACTAACAAAAGTAGAACTTCTACACAGTCTAGTTAAATATAAGACAATTTAAATTTAGTTTTGAAAAACTTTTAAAATTTATTGAAAAAGAAAGATATTTCAAACACATTTGCGACTACCATATTATGTCATTAAAACCATTCATCTTTATTTAGAATAAATAAAAATAAAATTCCACGTCATTAAAAAAAAAAATTAAAAAACATTGTTATATAATTTATATATAACAACATTGCTCTTTATTACATATTATACTTATAAACTCTTATCTAAAATAAATTTTTTAATTATTTGAATTTGATTTGTACTATGTATAGAAGTTGAAATCATCAAGTAATCGCTATACCATTAAATAAAGTAAAAAATGATTACTAAAGCATGTTGCTATTATCGTTACCACTTAACGCCATTTACAGCAAACCCTATTTCCTATAGTCGATCAGTAATTGCAATACGCTGCTACAAAACTGAACATCAACACTGACATATAATATAAACACATTGTTACTTGTTATCAATATATGATAGGTAGTGTATTTTTTTTTAATGTGATTAAAACATTTGGTTTTCACACAGTAAACATTTTTTTTAAACACTTGAACCAGTTGGTTTTATATAGGGTTGTAAATTTGAAATATTTCACTTGAAATATTTCAATGAAATTATGAAAAATATATATTTTTTTTTTAAACGTGTTTTTAGATGATTAGAAATAATATATTGATAAAACCATAGAGTAAGAAGAATATAGAGGTGGCAATGTGAAATTATCATGAAGCTCAAACGGACACGATGCAGTGTGACCATTACAGACAAAAATAATTATGGAATAATTCTATATTATTTTATTAATTTAAGCTTTAATAAATTAATACAATATATTAATTTGTAACAAGTAGTAACAGTGAAACTTACATAATGTAATAAAAAATAGTATAACTATCTGACTCCAGAATAATCTTACCAATTTTGTCTCGTCTTTCGTGCTTTAATAGACGTATTGGACATTTGGGTTACAACTTACAGTTAAACAGTTTAATGAAAAAAATGTAATTTCATATTATTTTTAAGGCAATAATCCACTTTTAATTATACTTACCTTATGTTGTATAAACTAAAACTTTAAAAACGCTTGGGTTCGTAATGTGTGTATCTAAGGAGATCAATCTATCGTCTTCATTGAAAACTATAATATACTGCTCATTGATATGCATAGGCGCAAGTAGTGCCCTAACACTGGGGGTGCTAAATTATGCAGGAAGATACAGACCTGAGAGGAAGTAGTACCCAACTACCAGACCCAAGTAGCACAGAGACGTTCATAAAATAATAAAAGAATATTCACAAAGAAGAAACGTATTATGCATAGATTATTCTTGATTGTTCAATTAATACTCTTTAAATCTTCTTAGAGTGTTCAAAACTTGCAAAATGAGCCGACTATAGATGTTCTATGAATATTCTTCCAGAACATTCATTTCATATTTTTGAACATTCACATAATAATCTATGATTAATTGTACTATTACTACTATTCTTAATCAAAGAATATTCCTTTTAAGTCTTTCATAATTATTCTTTGAATGTCTATTGATTAAGCCATGTACAACCAAAATTCAAATAATGAATACCTACATATATTATTTCATACCTACTAGAAAAGTAGAAGAATATTCTTATCATGTCTGCAAAATTACTTTATGGGCATATTATTATCATGACTGAAGTAGGTAGTAAATAATCATTGGTGATCTAATATACCTTATTAAATACATAATTATGTATAAATCAACGATTATAGTATATATAAATTAAAATTATAGAAATATGTTTTATGAGACACACTTTTCAAATTAACTTAACTTGATATAGATACAATACTATAAAACTAATACAAAACCTTTTATTATTTAAAACATTTTTTAATTACAAAAAGATAAATAAAATCTGAAACTTATGGATCAGGAGCTGATTCAGCCTGCAGTTTACATCTTTCATTCGCTTTGGAAAGCCATATACTTGCCACTGTTTCAATATCTTTTATTGATGTATCAGAAAATTTTGGGGATGAATGGATAGCCTCTAGACATAATGAATTATTTATAACTTTAATTAATTGAGCTTTGAAAACATTATTCAAGGACACAAAATAATTTAAAATAGTAAATACTCACTAGTAAGTAATGATGCAAGAATGGTTTTATTAAATGCACTTTTGTTATTTTTATGACCTGTATAACTGAAATTCTTTGCATATTCATTTGCAATTAACTTTCGTAATAAACGACGAACCAACTCTTTAAAATTGGAGCCCCCAATCATAGCCAACATTTTCACCTAATTTTTAAACAAATTATTTATAATCAATTTTATTAACATTAAGATCTTTGTGTAAATACATACCATTTTATCATACAAAGTATTATCATTAGTCAAAGCCTCTTTTAAATTGATCAATGATTCTTCATTTGATATTGGGAACAATTCATACAATTTTTCAAATTCATTATTTTCATGTAACATGGTAGATGATAATACAGATGACGAATGATTACACATAAGTTTTTGTTTTTCTTGAATATCGTTTACAATCATCATGATGGTATGTAGGTACTCTCCATGTTCTTTAATTCTGGCGTTTAAAGTTATAAGTTGTCTCAAGACCTGGGTATCAACTTCTATAATTATAATAAAAATAATATAACATATATATATATGTACAATTGCAGGTATAGTGTATAATATATGAATAGAACTAACAGCAATAGACAGGTTAGGTTAGGTTTTTTACATATTATTCCACATTTACATTTATTGTGTGTTTAATAATTTAATAAAAAAGTACTTTATAAATACAAAGAAAACAAATAAATAAATAGAAAAATATTAAATTTAATTAAATGTGGTATAGAAAGTTTTAGGTATGGTTTATAAACGAGTTTCCTTTCAATAATTATCATCAGTAAGTTAAAAAATACACTACATTTAGATTTTATTAATTCATCTTCACTAATTTGTTTACAAATTAAATAGTTTTTAAATACAACTACACAAATTATAAATAATTATTATAACTATACAAGTCTTATCCCTAATCAATTGTTTTAATTTGATTTTATTTAAAAATAATGTATTATGACTAGATATTTATTATTTATTAAGATTAATTTAAGTATTATAATTATTCAATTCAATTAAAATTAAAACAAATAGTTTTTTTTCCGAATATATTGTTAATACTGTAAACACATTTTTGAAAATGTTTTGAAATGAAAAATATTTCTAAGTACCTTACCTGAAGAGTTGTGATTTTTCTCTTTATCTTGAGTTAAAGATGTTAGACTTTTAAAATCAATATCAATATTAATTTCGTCCAAAATTTCTGTTTGATTATTAACTGTGAACCATAACAAAATAAATCAAAAATAATTTATAATTAAATTTAAATTCCTTATGGATAGTCAGCAATCCAAAATTTGTGTAAAATTGAATAGGTACATAAATTCATTATAAAATAGTGGGAAATGTATTAATCCAAAATAATTTTTGGCTTTTTAAACTTTATTTCAAAAATAGTTATCAAACTTAAATGTATCTAATATTTAAAACAAATTAATGTTTGTAAAAACAAGGAAATTATAATTTTGATTTAATTTAATCTTAATTGTATTTTAGTTTTCACATATTTTTTGGTAATTATAATTAATTATCATTAATATTTTCAATTCTATTTATATATTATTTTCATTTATATACTACAAAAACTTGTAAGTATGATAAAAAAAACATGAATATTCACAAATTATTTATCTATATAAGTCCAATATTATATTTTGAATTAATACATTTAAAAATTCAGAAAAATGTTCATATAGTATAAAATATAACTTTACACTTAATACACAATTTTTTTTTAGTAGCTACATTACTATCATTTAAATTGGTATGCAATTAAAAAATATTTTAATGAACTATTGACTATTAATTATTAAATATGTTTAGATATTCAAAACACAAAAATAACACAGACTTAAAATTCACTATCTATTTAATGGTTAATTTAAAAGTAGAATTTTTCAATTTCAATATCAAATTTTCATCATTTATTTATTCGTTTTTTAAGTTAGCATTTTTAGAATTTCATACCTGAAGAGTTGAAATATTGATCTTTATATATTAAATTTCCATTGTTATCATTGAGATCCATGTCATTTTCTTCATTATTAACTGCAAATAATAAACCAAAATTAAGAAAGATCATACATTTTTTTAAAGCATAACATTCAATTAGGTACGTGATATTAGTTTTAAACATAAATAGGTACCTAAAGAATACAACTAATAAAACAAGATAAAGTTTGACATACCAGTAATGTTTTCTTTTTCATTTACCACTATTATATCATTATTTGAGCAATATTCTGCATTATATTTAATATTAGATTCATCTGTATAGTTTTTAATTTCTTTGGGGTCATCTAAATTCAAAAAATGGCTGTTATAAATATATAATTATAAACGTATTTGTTAAACAAAACTTACTTCTGTACTTTGGAAATGGTAGTACTTCGTCTTCTGATTGTTTTTCATTACCATCATCACTACTTGATTCACCATGATCATATTTGTTTTGTTTTTTACGTTTAGTTGATATATTTTTAACGACTATGTCTTCGCTTTCTGAAGAACTCTTTGCTAATACTTTATTAGCAAATTTTGAAGCATCACAATAAGTTGCAAACATATGTTTACAAATTACTTTTATTGGATATAATTTCCAATCACTAACTGGATTTAACTTTGTCTTAATAGCCGATTGTAATTTTATTGACCCAAATTTTGTAGGCCAGAAGCATTCTTCAAAAGACTTAATCCAGTTACTTGGTATGACTTCTATTACATTCTTTTCTTTTACAAATTTAACTACATACCAGCCGGCAGCTGACATCTATAATATAAAACATCATATTATAGGGTAATTAAAATATTTGTGTACAATGAATCTTGACTTATATTAATAATTGTATGTAACATTATACTAATATTATACTATATTATATACTTTTATAAATATTAAAATGTTTAACATATATTAGTGATTCAGTTTTGGGGTACCTTTTAGTTAAGTAATAAGACCTGTTCATTTTATTTACAAAAAATATTTACATAGTTGGAATTTTGATAAACAGAAATGTTAACTTAAAATACATTTGTTTCATCTGAATGTAGTAGTGGCATTACTACAAACCCTTTAGTATGTGGCAAACGAATTAATTTATGATGAATGTTTGATATTGGCCAATATGAAAAACATTCACTTAAATCATCAACAACATATATGCCAATTAATGATGAATTCAATGGTTTGGTGTATAAGTTATTTACATTATTATATTTTCTGCCAATGACAACAGCTTGACTCAACTTCTGGCAATAAGCAAAATTTGAAATTTCAATGATAGAATCACACTTTAGTTTACAACAAGAATTCGGTAAATTGATACTCAGTTTAAAATTTGAAAAAATCACTTCTTTAAATTGAGGGTCAGAAGTATGATTTATTAAAATTCCGTCAGTGTGTTTTTTTTCTAACTTAAAACTCCCTGTTTTTATTTTAAGTACTGGCTGAGGTGTGGACAAAGTACTTTCTTCTGTTAAACGCCGCACTATTTGAGATAAGACATTATTATGTGTTCTTAAGAGTTTTTTAATTTTTTGAAGGTAATTTTCAGATGAAAAGTTACTAAATAAATTTAAGTTTCCATATTTTTTAGCATCATCAGTAAGATGTAAAAGGTTGTGAAAATTATGAGATAATATTTGGGGACCGTAGATTAATTTGGATGATTGAACAAAGTGCTTTAATAGTTCTCCGGCATAATCGGTCATTGTTTGCATTAATGTGTCTGACAATAAAATACGTGTAGCAACATGAAGGGTCAAAAAGTGTTCATACTTTTTTTACACAAATTATTTTCTAAAACTATTACTCCTGTGTACAAAAGAAATTGCCTAAATTCTGTAGCTTTGTACCGTTTAGCTTCTTTAATAGACCTTGGTTTTCTTACAAATTCGTGAGGAATATATTTAGTTAGACTTAATAGTGCATCAGATATTAAACTAACAGTTCTTGATGGTAACTTATGAGGAGGTCGACCAAAACACCATGTATTAACTAGTAACTTTTTAACCACCCCCAGGCATATCAAGTGCATATAGTCCAACGGGACATTAGTGACTAAGCCTAAATTAGGAATTCTTTGTAAAATTGTATGACCAGTGTGATGCTCTGGATCAGATTGATTGACAAAATCGTCATCAGTTCTTTTGGTAAATTGTATATCAGGGAAAATAACGTGATCTAAGTATTCTCCTTCTTGAGTGCATTTCGAACAAGAAGAATATCCACTGTGTCCCTTTATTCGAAGTACACTAGCCTTAGCCACAGCATCAAATAATAACATTGAAATTTTAAAATTAAAATATTTATCATTAATGTAAATACCATTTAATGTTAAAGTAACAGCCTCATTCACAAAATCTTCTAATAATTCATTAAAATCTGCTGGTTTATCATAACCATGATATATACCAACACAAAAAATGTTCAAAGGCAATAAAATATCAATATTAGTTAATATACACAAAATTGGGTAAACTTGACTTTGAGATGAATGACTAAGTGGCAACCCGTCAATATTAATAGCAACATTAATAACGTCAGGAATAATGGAAACATCAATTTTTTTTAACATATTAGTAACACCACTTCTTAAACCGAAATGGTAGTACTTTCCTGGTTTTATATCACGCAAAATGGTTTTACGTGGTGTTTTCAAAAAAGTCCTTGGGTCTGTAGGAAGATTATTCAAATCTGGTATTTCTTTACTAAGAATTGATAATAACTCTCCTAAAGCTACATGTGTTATTTTGTTCCTGATTGCCCATCCTTGCAAATGATCAGAGATAGATATTTTTGAGTTTTCAAAATCATTATTATTAATAATATTGTTCGATGAACTAGATGTTGAACCAGATGAAAAACATTTTGGATCAGCTAACTTCATTATTTTTAATTACATTTTGAAATGAAACACTCGTGGTATTTAAATTATTTTTTGTCACACACAAATCATTTGGCTCGTTTACGAAATCAGATTGACATAAGGTACTAGAACAAGGATGTTTAGCGGATAATTTAGATAATGCTGTATTATTTTTTCTAATATAATTCAAATTTTCAAGTTGTTGCTTCACATTTTTATTAAATTGAGACTTTGAAGATTGGCGAATTTTTTTACTAGAATTACATCTTGAAGAACCCATAATAAAACTCCGTATTCTATAGAGTATTCTACTATCAAAAAAAAAAACCATTCAATTAAATTCAATTACACTAATACACTAACGTTTAAAACATAATGTGATTATATTTTGATATTTTCAAATTTAAAAAAATGGCTTAAAAATAAATAACCTTAGGTAAGAAATGAATATATTTATTATAATAACCATACATTATTTTTAATAGATATATAAGGTACCTATAGGATATATTTTTTTAATAAAGCACTTTTTTTTAGGTATTCAGATATTACTAAAATTGCATTTAAGTGACAGAAAAAAATCAACAGAAAAATGCTTAGCAAAAATTTAGGTTATTTGAAAAACTCATTGATATTTGAACTATACCAGATACTTTTATCAATATGTTTATTTGAAAGTTTTAAAGAAACTGACAGATTTTTTTATTGAATAAGTTTAAATGAATAAAACCCAATAATAATAACGTTTAAATATATAACTGTAAATAAAAATTTTAAGCATGGAAAAAAAGTATTGATATAAGTAAGTAAACATTAACATTCACGAACATAAAGCAAATTGAAGACACTATGACTGTAAATAAAAATAAAAATTTAACATACCTAAGTAGTAAAATGACATATTAGGTAATATGGTAATCTTGATAGCTATTCATCATTGTGAATAATTGAGTACCTATATTATAATATAATGAACCAGCCATAATGCCTCATTTACTATATTTTAACAACTGACGTGTTACCTATATCATAATATATTAATAATATATTAAAGTTAACTTACCTTTGCAAAGACAAAAACGTGGTCACGAGGATCAGGATGATTGGTTTGGTTTTTCTAAGTTTTGAGCAAGCCGCATAAAAAATAATCATAAACTACTATAGTATTAAACTATTAACTAGTAACTACTAAATAGTAAATAGTAAATACGTCTATACGACTATACCACAGGCGTCAGGCACATCAATACATCATTTAAATTAAAATATATATATAACCTTAAAACAATAAATAATGCCATGTTCGCCGCCCGCCGGTGCGTTATCGCAATATCGCGTGACTTCTTGTTCCCGTCCGCGATATTCTATAAACATGGGAAATCCCTGGCAGTTAGATTTATAAAAACTGATTAGGTATCCACAGCATAATGTATTACTATATAATATAAATATGTCATTATATTCTATTCTATTTCTATTTTTGTATAATATTCTTTTACTATGCATATTCTTTGTATATTCGACGATTCGTTAAAACTTAAAACAGAATACAGTAGATAGTTCCTAATTTCCTAATCAGTATAATCGTTTTGACTTAAGTCATTTGTCAGTTTGTCACATTCTCATATTATTGAATAATTATATAAATTGTAAAACATTGTGTGTGGTATACATAATACATACCTATTACCATGATCTAATAAACTTTATTAGATATATCATGCACATTACATAGGTACGTTATACTTTATCCATATAAATCGTTAGGTGTCGATGTCGAATAATTATTAATTTTAGTACTTACAGAATTAAAAAAAACTGAAATATTGTGCTTATGTACAATTATATACAATTTTATTTAGGTAATACGTTATGAAATTGAAAACAGATATATTTGAAATTTTCATTTGCATTTTAAATCATTATTAGATATTTTCTAGTTTTACTTAAATATATATATAAATATATATTATAATATACATACTAACATTTTATAAATGTATTATGACGTAGTAGTACTTTTGTATCACAGACTCAGTGGCGTATTTACTAGGGGGGTTTTGCGGGTTTCCATCCCCCTAGGTTAGGATTTTTTATCTATTTTATTTTTTATTTTATTATTTTTGTTAAATTTTCAAGATTCAATAAGATACCTAATGATAAATTTATCTTCATTATCAATGACATACTTCATTCACAGTATTATGTATAAATTTGGAACACATTGCATTAAAATAATGTAAAACAAATACAATTTATAGGTACAATGAATTAGTTCCACTATTTATTTGTAGATATTCTTTACTAGAGGTCAAATGAGTACCTATTATAATTAAATATTATGATTTATGATAAAATAAATATAAATGTAATTAGTCGTAAAATGTTTTCAAAAAATATTATTAACTGGATATTTTTTTTGGATCATTCATAAAATTTTCAAAAATAGATTATGAAAAAAAAATATGAATGTATTGTTATAAAAGTCATATTCATTACACATGATGTTAAATATTATTCATATAGCATTCTCAAATGGATATGTGTTAAAAATATTCAATTTGGAATATTCACTGATTATTCAAAAATTATTAATCAAAAAAGAATACGAATGTAATATTATAAATATCATATTCATTTCATTAGTTATATTAGAATAAATTATGAATATTCTTCAACTGAATATATTTTTAGGAATAACATTTTAATATGAATATATTATAACGATAAGAATAATGTGTCAGCGATTATCCAAAAAATAATCATATCTTATTAAATCGTAATATTAATAGAATAATTAAAATCAAAGAATGATATACAATGATATGAATATCCGGTGTTACTTGGGGACACCTACCATACTTAAATTTTATAATTACTATAACCACTCCAATACACAGTGTAAAACTATAAGCACACTAATATTTAAGTACATAAATAGTAACATACCTTGTAAATACATTAGGTCAGGCGTGCCCAACCTTTTTTAACTTGCGGGCCACATTCAAAATTTATATTTATACTGCGGGCCGTATATGTTTCACGGGTTTTTTTTTGTTCATTTCGATAAAATATAGACTAGCAGGGGCGTTCCTAGGGGGGGGGGGGGGTTCAAACTTTTTTTCTTTAGCTTTGGACGAAAGCAGTGATGTGTCAGATACTGCACAATTATTAATATTTATACGAGGAATAGATACAGATTATAATATAACAGAAGAACTTGCTTCATTAGAAAGTATTTCTGGAACTACAAAAGGAGCTGATATTTTTGAAAAAGTGAATTGTTGTATTGAAAATTTGGGACTGACCTGGGAAAAACTTTGTAGTATTACAACAGATGGAGCTCCAAATATGGTTGGGAGAAATACGGGATTAGTTGGCAGGATAGCTGAGTTATCAACTTCAAAAATGATTGAAACACCTATATTTTTACACTGTATTATTCATCAACAATCTCTGTGTGGTAAAATTATGAATTTGGAACATGTGATGAATATTGTTACAAAAACAGTCAACTTCATTAGATCACACGGATTAAAACATAGACACGCATGAATTACGCAAAATGTTCAGAAAGATCTCGTTTGACTAATGAACACTTACACTTCTTATTAAGAATTGGCGTTACACATTTCACTCCGAATATTGAAAGATTAGTTAAAGAAAAACAAGCCCAAATTTCACACTAATTTATTTCTATAAATATTTTAAAATCTAATGCTCTTTATTTTATGTAAAAATTAAAAATTCTAAAATATTTTGTATTCTTAAAAACTTAATAAAATAATTTTTTTTATAAATAATAATTTTTTTTTTACACCTATACAAATTTCTAATTTTTATAAAATGATCACGGGCCAGTTCGAACACCTTCGCGGGCCGGATCCGGCCCGCGGGCCGCGGGTTGGGCACACCTGCATTAGGTGTATTATATAGTTATTTAGGTGATAAAAATAATAACCAATTATAAACAGATTAAAAAACTGTTTTATTTAATAAATAAATGAATATATTCTTAGTATTCCATGTTGTATATATATATATATATATAGTGTATGCTTAAATGATATAGTATAATCTTAAGTACCAGGTACCTACTTATAATTGTTTATTGTACGCCGTTGGGTAATATATTATAATAGGTAATAATATTATAATATAATAAATAGGTATTATTGAATATTTACTTATTTGGTATCACTCAGGCCGGTTCTTACAATGTCCGGTTCAGTGTCGGTTAACTTTAACCGGACATTGTAAGAACCGGCCTTTGACTATTTTTGTCTAAAATAATAAATAGGTAGAACGCAGCGCTATCTAGCTTTATATCTATTTGGTAATAGACACACATGGTGGTGAAAGTAGTATCAATACAGCATATGCAGGCTGACATACAATTGCCATCTCTATATTCTTATTACTCTATGGATAAAACACAGAAAACATTGATTATGAATAACTTATCAGTTAGGTATCATTTATCAACCAAGGTATCCTAATTAAAAACCCTACCTAAATACTGTTAATGGTCAATGGTTATAAATTATAAATGAATAATTATATATTTATATGGTATTTGT
This sequence comes from Therioaphis trifolii, assembly GCA_027580255.1. Taxonomy (NCBI): domain Eukaryota; kingdom Metazoa; phylum Arthropoda; class Insecta; order Hemiptera; family Aphididae; genus Therioaphis; species Therioaphis trifolii. Next base: position 141,748,651 of record CM050404.1, on the reverse strand, counting down.
ATATTGGTTTAATTTTATTATATTTTTGTAATCACTTATCAGGTACCTATCACTTATCAATTGAATCCCCTATTGGCTATTAAACTATTTTTACCACTTATTACTTTATTACTAATAAAAATATAAATAATTAAATTTTTACTTATTTTAGATACCTATACATATTTTTATAATTATATATTTATATGACATAATAATATAATATATATTACAAATACATACAATATTCATACCTATTTGATATTATCAATCATGCAATTTTTCCCTGTTGGCATATGGCTCACTTCAATATTGTCTTATAGTCGGTTATCTAGTTTTTTATATGTCTATGTTATATATATTTCAATATACTTATATGAAAATTATATTTCAAGAAAATAAATTTCATAAAATTTTACAACCCTAGTTTTATATAAATATATATAAAACATACACGCATGTCAATATATGTATGTAATAAATAAGCTATTGTTTCATCACGCATAATAATATTTTGCTCATGTCATTTTACATTTAGTATTGCCTCAAAATAATGAAAAAATAATATGGGGCTAATATTGGTCTTTTAAAATTGGAACATGTCGACTGCACTATTTAAAAAAAAAAATGTTTTTGTAAAGATATATTTATTTTGTTATACTTACATATAGGAATTTTTAGATGTGAAAATATTTTATTTATGTTTATCTCGAGATGATGGATTAATAATATTTTTTCCTTGAATGAAATTAATGAAATTTTATTTGTTTATACAACAAAGAGATATTACTTGATTTCCTGTAATTATAATTAAATATAATATTTGAACAAAGTCAAAGAAATAATAGAAGCTGATTATAATATTTACATTTGTGTCAATATGCCCCAATGGTAATAAACCAAGACAAATTAAAAATGATTTCATTAATTATTGGTTAAATGGATTCAATCTTGTATGGAACATAAATTATGCATAATAGATAAACTATTAATTTTCCAGAAGTCAATAATTTCAATGATACAATAAGATTTAAACATACACACACACACACACACACACACACACACACATATAATTATGTTACACCCTGATCATGAAACTGCTAATTTCATGTAATGGGCAATTTTTTCTCAGTTATGAAATGGACTATACATGCGGTCATTTCATGAACTGAGCAGTTTATTCTTTTTTGCACAATTCATGAACTGGACAAGTTTTTAGTATGCCCAGTTCATGAATTGAATAACAAATAGAATAAACAGGAAATACGTAGATGATAATTGCCTCGTAAGTTACTATTCAATTATAATTTAATTTATTTTTGTTTTGTTATTTTCAAATTCAAATTTTTCTCACAAATATTATTCGATCATAAAATATTAGAATTTTTAAACTTTTCAAAAAAAATGTTATTTATTTATTTATTCTTTTTAAATTTATGTTTTATACAAAATATAATTGATATATTATAAAATATACATACATATATAATAATGTATGTATAATAAATATAAAAAAATATTGAATTAAAAAAAAATAAATGTTTTAATATGTGCAGTGCATGAAATGACCGCATGGATTGTCCATTTCATGAACTCAGCATATATTATATAATACGTATTAATCATTTACTTGGAATTTTTTGTTTATGACATATAATTAATAATTCATACAATTTACAAATTTTTATATTGAATGAAACTTATAATAATAAATATAATCCAATATTTGACTATACGGATGTTATGACGGTTATTTTTGGTTATATTGGAAAAATATTTTATCTATAATGACTACTTTATCTTACAAGGTACGACTATTAAAATCGATATTACCGATAATTTCATCGTTGTTTAGTCGTCAGTTTTATTTTATTTTCTCGTCAGAGTACGGGTGTTCGTCGAGCGGTTAAATGTGCTTTGTGTTCTGTGTTAAATATTGTGAGATTATAAAATGAGCAAACGAAAGCAATTCACAATTGAAGAAAAAGCAAATGCCATTTTTCGTTTAAAAAAAGGTGAAAAAATTCCGACATAGCCATTGAATTAGGCGTAGGTCACTCTACAATTTCTAACATGTGGAAAGCTCGAGATAAAATCGAACAAGAGTTTCAAAATGAAAAATTATCAATTAAAAAACTTAGAAATTGTACATATACGGATTTAGACACTGTTTTATTACGATGGTTTAAAAATCAAATAAATCTATGCAATTTTTTTTTTTTGTCATTTTGGTTATGATGACAACCGGTTATTATGACCTATATTCTTTGGTCCCTTGAACGTCATTATAAACGGTTTCTAGTTTCTACTGTATATGAAAATGTTACAAATTGTATTTTAAGGTAAATATACTATACAAATATATTTGATTGGTTTTAAATAAATTTAAAAAAAAAAATGTGTGATGTAATAATTGTTTTATTCGATCAAAAAAAAAACAAGGAAGGCATGTTGCGAATTTGAAATCAAATCAACTATACATTTTACACGTTTACATATAGTCATCCCTCCCCCCCGAGTTCTTTTGATGAATATTTCAACGATCCAGGTTTGTTTCAGGCCCATCATTAGAGTGGTGTTTTGGACACAACGACCTTCCACTTCGGCTAGAAACCCCAGCAAATTGCTGATCTGTCGTATCACGTTGCTCTGATGGATATTGTCTGCGATAGGGCGCCATTTGTTGACTCCTGCACTCCTGATCCAGTAGCTCGTTCAACATCTCAAAAGATATCTCCTTTTTGTCTGTGATGGCGGCGGAGCGGGTATTCATTGATAATTTATTCTCCTGATATGAAACACAAGTGTCAATAAAACCAATATACTCAATATTTTATATTAAGTTACAGACACGAAAATAAAGAACAGGATACTCAACGACTCTTATCGGACGTCCCAACTTTGTAGATAATTCTAGCAGTATACCACTACGAAGGCTAGCAGTCTAGGAAAATTGAAAATAGTACGATGTCAAGTGATTACATTACCACCGTACTTTAGCAAAATATCATCTCATTACCAATAGTCAATAGCCACCAAATTCAATTTTATATGAAAAAATCTGTTTCAAAACTTTGTCATCCACATAACCACATGGTTTCACTACCTACTGATTAAACATTAGCCATTACAATATGCTAAAATGATTTTATGTAAATAAGTACATTTTGTTTATACAAATGAATATTATATAGAAAAACAAAAACAAAAAAATTGTAAAATATTTACCACATAAAAATTAAAATGTATAAATTTAGTACGAATAATACAATTTATTTATATTAAATATTAAAATGTATCCTCGCCATTGATTGAATGCTTCAAAGGGGGACGGAGTGGCCGAGTGGACTCAGGTGGCGGTTACGACGCGTACCGTCGCCGGTTCGAACCCGGCCTCGGGCAGTCTCTCTAACTTGGACAGGAAACAACTGTCTTCGGAGAGAGACTGCCATCCCCCCTCACTCCGGGGCATGGCAGAAACCTACGGGTGCCCCAATAGAAATTCTGCCAAACCGGCATCCGAACTGTAGACCCTAGGGCCTGCACTCCCGGATAACCATGCCATACTAAAAAAAAAAAAAAATTGAATGCTTCGAACATAGAACTTTTATTAATTACTAGAGGTTACTACTAGAGACAGTAACCAGTGCAGCGATAACATAATATGTAATATTTTCAACTGAGTGTAGTAAACACTACTTAAGGAAATCAAAATAAAAATAAAACACTAAAAAATATATAATATATATACTATATTAATTAGTGTATATTATACATAGTACTCGTATATAGGTATAAATCTACTAAGTATAAGTTTTTTAAATTATAATAATAGTTTCGAATGTCAATTAAATATTAATACTTTACTTTGTTTTAGTTAAAATTATTACATTTTTTTTCACTTGTATATTACTGTAATATGTATGAAGCATATAAATTATAAAAAGTTGGAATTACTGAATCAGGTTCTCAAATAAATATTAAAACAATTAGTGAAACTATCCGAAATTATTTTACAATTTATTATAAAATTTGCAATTATTAATGTCAATGAACAAACAAAATTAACTCTATATGACACCACAGATGATAAAAGTGCATGCCAATACCACAGCAATGAGCGAAATATTTGAATATTATTATTTAGTATTTGAATATTATTAAGTATTTCTCAATATCAAATAATAATTTCATAACATTAATGCAGAATTTATAATTATTAATTATTAGATATTCATTATATCATTTATTACATAATACAGTTGTGATATGATTCGCCCAGACTTACAGCAAACCAAGCGGTAAACTCTTGAAATATTTACAAAGTTGGGCTACATTACTACGGGTGTTAATATTGGTCGTTGAGTATCCTGTTCTTTTTATCCATACTTACAAGTCTCGCATTCAAGAAATCCTCTGGCTTGAAATCCAATCCAAATTCTTCCTTGATGAACTTGCATTGTGCCAATTCCTGCTCATAGGTTAGGTCTGGATCTGGACTCCGTGCGTTAAACCACCGTAGGTCCGATAAATACTGCTCTACATACTTGTCCAACTTTTTGTCCGCCTTTGCTTCTTCCGCAGACTCGGTCTGCTGACGTGAAACACAAGAGTCAATAAAGCCAATATACCCAATATTTCATATTTGCTTACAAGTTTTTCCCCGAATTCCTTATGCTCTTCATTCGGTGCAGACATTGGATCGATGCCAGCGAATTTAAAGTATTCGGCGACTCTAACATCGAATTCGGCATAGGTCATCCGAGCTGGATCGTCAGAATCGGTGTATCTGAGACACCCCTCATTGCAGGGCTGTATTAAATCCTTGAAAAACTGTTTCACGTGTTTTAGCGCCTTTTCTTTTTCCGCGGACTCGGTCTGCTGATGTGAAACACAAGAGTCAATAAAGCCAATATACCCAATATTTTATATTTACTTACATGTTTTTCCTCGAATTCCTTTTCTGACTTTCTCTCCTCTGCGCGCTCGGTCTGCTGATGTGAAACACAAGAGTCAATAAAGCCAATATACTCGATATTTTATATTTACTTACATGTTTTTCCCCGAATTCCTTATGCTCTTCATTCGGTGCAGACATTGGATCGATGTCAGCCAATTTAAAGTCTTTGGCGATTATAGCATCGAATTCGGCATCAGTCATCAGAGCTGGATAGTCAGGATCGTAGGGTATGAAATTCATCTCAGAGCAGGGCTGTATTAAATACTTGAAAAACTTTTTCATGTCATGTTTTGCCGCCTTTTTGTTTTCCGTGGACTCGGTCTGCTGATGTGAAATACAAGAGTCAATAAAGCCAATATACCCGATATTTTATTTATTTATTTATAATATTTAACGGACAAAGTCCTTGAACAATGGTTAGATTACAGCTAGAGAGATTACAATTAAAGATAAGTGTGTACAGAATACAATAAATATTGAGAAATACAAAATTAATATAAATAATAGTTACAAAATTATTAATTTAAGATACAAAATATATAAAAGAATCAAGAGTAAGACAATAGAAAAGAACTTAACTAATTAAAATCAAATGTAAATCTATTACCAGCAAACATTAACTGATTAGCAGGACAATTAAGTATATAATTTTTGTCAGAATGAAGAGGATAAAAAGGTTCAGTATTTCTGGTATTAAAGGAATGAATTTTAAAGTTGATCAAATAGAGTAATTCTGGAGAATCAATTAAGCCGGAAATCAGTTTATGTAAAAATTTTGAGAGCAGTTGTGATCGTCTGACTTTAAGCGGAATAAGATCTAAGTAATTTAAAACATTTTCATATGAACCATGTGGTGGCCCATGTATGTTGAATTTAAAAGACATAAATCGCAAAAAGTTATTTTGTATGGATTCAATATTATCATCTTGTTTAGACGTATTGTTTATCCAAATAAGTGGACAATACTCAAGGTTTGAACGAACTAACGAACAATAAATGATTTGTAAGGCAAAAGGATCAAAAAAATCATTACAAGAGCGTTTGATAAAACCTAGGGTATCTACGCATTGCTTTATTTTTAATAAATTCAGTGTGATGAGAAAAATTTAGTTTAGAATCAAATATTATTCCAAGATCCTTAAAAGTAGAGACTAATTCGAGATTAGAATTTGAAATAGAATAATTAAAAATAATTGGGTTCTTGATTAAATTAAAACGCATAACCTTACATTTTTCTATATTTAAAAATAGATCATTAATTTTACACCAATTTTGTAAATTATTTAGATCTGTTTGTAAATCAGAAGCATCTTGGTTATCTTTTATTATTTTTAATAGCTTGGTATCATCCGCAAATAAATAAATTTCAGACTTTTTAATAACATCTGGTAAATCATTTATGAAAATGTTAAAAAGGAGGGTTGACAAGTGGTCACCTTGCGGAACACCAGATGGAACACTAAATTTAGCAGAGCAGAAATTTTGATATTTAACTATTTGAAAACGGTTAGTTAGAAAGGAGCGAAACCAGGAGAGCAAAGGATCAGAAAATCCAAAAAGCTGTAACTTACAGAATAATATATCTAGATTAACACGATCAAAGGTTTTCGAAAAGTCTGTATAAATAATATCAGTTTGTGAATTAGAATTAAATGAATTAAGAATTACATTTTTTACTAGGATTAAATTCGTACATGATGAACGTTTGGATATAAAGCCATGTTGATTTTTAAAAAGGTATGGTGAGCAAAATGATGTTAATTTAGATGAGATTAATTTAGAAAATAGTTTAGGAATTGCTGATAGCTTAGATATAGGTCGATAATTTAATATTGATGATGGATCACCTTTCTTAAAAACTGGGGAAACAAAAGAAGTTTTCCAGATTTCAGGAAAAATGCCTTTATTAAGAGAGGTATAGAAAATATTGGTTAAAATCGGAGTTAAAATAAATCTACAGTTGTAGAGAAAAATAGGTGGAATACCATCTGGTCCGCTACTTAATATAGGAGGTAGACCAGAAATCAAATTAAATACTTCTATTTCTGAGAATTTTAATCTATTAAACGAAAAGGCTGAATTTATAATTTTATTACTTGAACTATTGTTTTGAAAATTAGTATTGGTAGAAGTACTGTAGGCCTTAGAAAAATAAGATGCAAAGAGGTTTACAATGTCCTGGCCATTATCGGCAGTGACAGAATCAAGATTAATAATTTTCGGTAAAGCATTATTATCTCTTCGATTATTTACAAATTTCCAAAATTCTTTCGGATTATGTTTAATAGAGAGTTGGCTTTTGATTTTGTAGTTGTAATAATCGAGTTTTGCAAGACTTTTACATTTAGCTCTCAACTGGGAAAAATGGTTGTAATCGATTATTTTGTTTATAAGCTAAATGAGCAAGTTTTTTTTTCTCTTATCAATGATTTAAGGTTCTTGGAATACCAATTAGGGAAAGAGCTTTTGAATAAATATTTTATTGGAACAAAATGTTTTATTGCTTGATATATGGTTGAATATAATTGATTAGTAATAATATTAACATCAGATGAATTAAAAACCTGATTTGAGATTGAGTATCCTAAAAAATTAATAATATCAATATAATTACAGTTTTTGAAATCATAAACTGATTCCGGTACTTGTAGTAGGTCAAATTGATTACAGTTTAATGATATGTTTAATGCAGGATGGTGCTTATCAATAGGCAATAATGGGTCAGGGTCGTTAAAGACATTAACATGAACATTTGATAATACTAAATCTAGACTGACATTATTATGATTACGAATAAAATTATATTGGTATAAATTTAGTTGAGATAGCATACTGATAAAATAAGATTCAATGTTTGAAGTACAATTTACAGGTAGGGATATATCAGACCAAATTAACGACGGTAAATTAAAATCACCTAATACAATTATTTTAGAATCAAGATTATTTTGATAAAGTTCATTGAGAGCAATAAAAAAATTTTCATACATAATGATATTTGATCATTTATATTTACTTACATGTTTTTCCTCGAATTCCTTTTCTTCGTTTCCTTCCTCTGCGGGCTCGGTCTGCTGATGTGACACACAAGAGTCAATAAAACCAAATATACCCAATATTTCATATTTACTTACATGTTTTCCCCCGAATTCCTTATGCTCTTCATTCGGTGCAGACATTGGATCGATGCCAGTGAATTTAAAGTCTTCGGCGACTCTAACATCGAATTCGGCATCAGTGATCAGAGCTGGATCGTCAGGATCGTCGGGTATGAAATTCATCTCAGTGCAGGGCTGTATTAAATCCTTGAAAAACTATTTCACGTGTTTTACCGCCTTTTCCTTCTCCGAGAACAAAATTTGCTTGTCAACGACACACGCCTAACAACCAGATGAGAATTATTACACGGTTTTTAACTATCGGATGTAATTGATTATTTTTGACCCGCCATGAGTCGCATCACGGTCTAAAAGACCGTGAGTTTAGTGTTTTACTAACAAACCATCGCTAGTAATTTACTTTATTTCGTGCATTTTGTTACCTTAAAGTGCATTGCACACTAGGCGGTTTATCCACGTGCGGACGAGATTAAAAACCACCCCGATTATTCGCTGGTAATTAAACAACCATGATCAAGTCGGTATGTTCACACTAGAAAAACCGCGGTTATCCGCGTTTGATTGCGAATGTTTAATTTTAGGCGACATTCGCCTTCAACCGCTAAAATTAAACACATTGTTTTGACTGGAACTATTCACACTAAGCGTTTTGTTCGCCATATCAGACCATATCAGAAATATCGGAGGAAAATAGTATTTGGAATACAAGTAAGTATCTATTAAATATTTAAGTAATTAAAAATCATGTTGAAGCGTGCCCGCTATATACAATCTCACTCGGCGCAAGATCAAAATTTAAAGGCCAAATCAGAATGATTGGTGGTTAATTATTATTATGAATAATATTAAAAAATACTGTTTTTCAAAAATTAACTAAAAATTCATTTTGAATAATATGAAAACGACTGTTCACCACGAGAAATCGCGAGGTAATGGTATGCTCTTTATTTATCATCATATTGGCGCGGTTTTTTCGTAGGCGCAGTCGATTAAAAATCGCGTTTACGAGCGAACAAACCGACTAGTGTGTAACGTCCAGTCTTGTAAAGTACTTGAGTAAAAGTATTTGAGTAGAAGTATTCAAATTCTTTTTAAGTACTCAAAAACGTATTCTAAATACATTTGAAAAAAGTACTTGCGCACAGTACCTATTTGAATACATTTTAGAAAATATCTGTATTTAAAATCAAATACTTTTTTAAAATAATTTTTTCGCTTTCTTTATGAAAAGGACGCCAATTAAATAAAAGCCGATTAAATAAAATAATACAAATTGTTCAACATTTTTATTTATAAATTGATCATCGTCGTTGACCGTTGTATATATGAATGTATAAGTATATTGTGATATTTATATAGAGGCATAAAAATTAACAAGTACAGTCCGTCGATTTCCTAATAAAAATGGAAATACCTTCACTCTAATAATTATGTACATTGTACATATAAAAATAAAACATACTGATAGTCGATAGGACGATTGGTTATATATATTATATCTAGAGTTAATCTAATGTACACGTTAACCTATTTTTTTGAATCTATTAAGAACAGTCAATTTTATTGTTTTTCGAATTTATAGCTATTTTTTAAGTCCGTAACCGGTCAAAAAATTCGTGTGCGACTAAACTCAGTATCAATTTCGTTACGTATTATTTTCGTCGGCATCCAATTTTAAATGGAAAAACCACGAAAAATAATATATCCAGCCACTTACTTTTTATCTCTTGAAGGTTGCAAATAACTATTGTAAACTTTATTGTGTTCAAACATAATTATTCTACCAATCGAATTATTTTTAATTTATTTTCACTCAATCTTAAGTATAATAATATATGTCGTACAATAATCATGGGTATAGTTCCAGTAATATCAATTTTATTGTAAAATATAAGAAATAAACAAAGTATAATTTTTGCGAATCATTAATAATGCATTTGTATGTAAATTTAAAAAAAAAATAAAAAATATGAGATATAAGTGAACGGTCAAAAACACCTTGTGCGACCACGTGTGTTGCATATTTATGATGGGACTCATGGCGGGTTATGTTAGGTTAACCTAACCTAACCTAACACCACTATCAGCAATAATAATACGACTTAAAACCGGAGCAGTAAATACCCGATGTTTTACGTTTGAGTACACGTTTTTATTAATTATCGTTCGATCAAATGGCTTTCGATTTGAAATGCTGGAGACACTATGAAATTTGAACGTAAATAACAGAACGCGTTTTGGAACATAAAAAATAATAAAATATGAATGAATAAATAAATAAAAAAATAGATAAATAAATAAATAAGAACGCGAACGGGTACGTGTTTTTTATTACAGCGAACGTCCCGAGCGCTGATGATGATATCAAACGATGGGCGGACGAATGACATAAAGTACGGCGTGCAGACGGAACGAGCCGGATTAAGGGTCAGATTCACCCTGGAGCAATATATTATATTTGATAGGAAATTTCTTATCAAGAAGCGGTTAAAAACTTAAAACAGTATAATATGTATTTCATGTAATATTGTATGAGAATAAGTTGAACCGTTTAAAAAATTCATTTGGCACTTTATATTATTTAAATCGATTAGGCAAAACTACAGAAGTCGTTTATTTATAACAGAATTTTACGAAATAGTTTGTAAACTGTGATTAATACCACTATATTCATGGTTATACCATGCCGCTGGTCCGTCCTTATAATTTTGTAGATACATTATTCAGTGCTATAGCATATAATTTTATATTTTAAAAATAAGACAAAATATATTATCATAATGAAAATATGTAATTTTTCAATAGCCAACCTTATATTACTCGATTTAATTATGTATAAATTTGAATAACTAAACAGATACACGATATTTAATATTTATATTACAAAAATTACATGCCACCCCCAAAAATTTGCCGCTCTGGAGCAAAAGCTCCTATTGCACCTATGTTAATCCGGTTCTGCAGACGGAACGAGCCGACAAAAAAAAAAAATGTGGCAGTTGTGGGACTGCCGACAGAAGCTATGCTTCAACTCCCTACCTAACAGCTTAATAAAAAAAAGAACCTCTTACGTAAAAGTTTTTAATTGAAGTTCGTCAAAATAAAATGGAAACAATATGAAGAAAATATAAAGAATAAAAACAAACAAATAATGATTTTAAAATGTAAGGATAATAATATAAAATAATAAAAAATAACAAAATACCGTTCATAATTAATTCTGTAAGCGTTATGGGAATATATTATTATTACTATAGGTATTAGGTACTGCATCGAACAACTCGAACGTGTCTAATACTCTAATGAAAATACGAAATATTTTGTAGTCTAGTATTCTATATAGTACTCGATTGTAGTAGAACGATTGATAAGTATTAAGTAATAACTGTAACGAGCACTGCACGCGCGTAATTATCGGTTATCGATATAGTAATGTACCAAGTACCAACAACCTACAGCACATTAAACTATTCTATTTATAGAATTCTTCAAATTTAACCGTGGACAAGTATTATTGGCTATTTAACAATGCGCTGCTGCCGCAGCCTGCGGCCGTAGCACTCTCAGCAGTCACTATAGCTAGTCGCTATTGCGGTAACGTTATGTCATGTTATGTTATATTATTGGACATCTTCCATTTTTACCCGGCGGGCCCCTTCCCGCCGAACCCGCGTAAAGAAGCATAGCTTCAAAACAGATTTTATAAGTTGACGTATAAAGGAAATGATCCATATTGACGTAAATTCAGAAAAAATTTAGGAAAAAAGTGCAAAAAATTATATTATGGTTTGAGGATTCGAACCCGGTACACGCGTATTCATACTACTGTACAGTTGACACCGCACCATCATTGCGGTAACGGAACGGAACGGAACGTTTTTGGACATCTTCGATTTTACACGGCGGGCCCCAGCGAAACCGCGAAAAAAGCATACCTTCAACAGAACCCGCGTAAAGAAGCATAGCTTCAAAAAAAAAAACTGAGAGTGTCATGGGCGACCCTCGGAAGATGTGAAAACGGTAGGTATATATGAGCTTAGGAATATCGATTTAATATGTAGAATTCGAAGTAAATATTCTTAATTCAAAAGACACGCTTTCATAATATTTGTAGGTTAGGTTTATAATGTTTGAAGAATTAAATTTGTTTAAATTTTATTTTCCGGACACAAAGCGATATTCAATTCAATTATATATTTTAAATAATATGAAAGTAATAGTCGACTGAAATCATAAACAGGAATGGAAATTTACGTTCTCAGTTAACAGCAAAAATGAAAATGTATCAAATAACATTTATAAGAAAAAAAAATGTATAGGTATATTTATATAAACAATGAACATGTAGATTATTTATTTTAAAGAACGGTAATATTATACGGCCGCCCAGACTTCCCCCTCCATATCGTTGTTCCGTGCCACCGCACCGTGCCGCGTCCTAGTCAAACGAGCGTTACGCGAAAAAGGTAACGCTCGAAAATTTCACTGCCCAAAAGGAAAGGACTGAACGCCATATAAGATGTTTTCACATCAAAAAAAAAAAAAAAAAAAAAACTCACCGAAAAAAAAAAGACAGTGTCTGCCGGTGGTGATCGAACACTGGTGCTGCTGCTGCTGCCGGTGGTGTTCGGAGTAGTGGTGCTGCCGGTGGTGTTTGGGATACTGTCGAGCGGCCGTGTGCGGCGTAGTGGTCGAGGCGTAGTCGTTCGGCCGACGCCGCCGAGCCGACGCGGCCGCCTCCTAGCGGCGACCGGCGCAGACCGGTGGCTGTGGGCGGTGACGTCGGTGGACGACGTGTAGTGGCGGTGGTCGTTTTCGCCATGACGATGACGGTGCGTTCTTGGTGAACGCGATTTTGCGGTTAGGGCGAGCGGACTGGAGGCCGAGCGACTGGGTGACGCGAGCGAGCGGGGGCGTCCTGGTCGCCTGCGGTCCGCAAACGCGAATGTGTTTTCTATATCTGCGACGTACTTACTGCAGTATGGGTAAAGTGACCATATATTTTTTTAATCAAAACGGGACAAAAAAAAAAAAAAAGAAATCATAATTATTTGTTAGAAACAAATATTTTTAATATAATAATATTACTAGCAAATTTCTGTGGTACCTACTTATAATTTTTTTAAAGGACAAAAAAATTAAATTAACTCATTACACTTACTAGGTTATTAACTTATGATAAACAAAATGTTTTCGTGTAATAATTACAAAATAAAAGACTTGTATATTTTTCTAAAAACGATATTTCGTCAAAGAACATTTATTTTCATTATTATTTTTTTTTTGTCTAATTTTTGAAAACGAGACATTTTAGCGTCCCGAAGATTTCCCAGGGGACAACGGGACAGAGATTCTAAAAACGGGACTGTCCCGTTCAAAACGGGACGTATGGTCACCTTATGTATGGGTAAAGTGACCATATTATATTTTTTTAGTCAGAACGGGACAAAAAAAAAAACGAATCATAATTTTTATTATAAATAATTTTTTTTTATTATTTAATAGCAAAATTATGTTTTATTTTATTTTTAGAGGCCAAAAAATTTATAATAGACAGTAACAAATATGTAGAAAATATAAAATATGTGATTATTCTAACATGCAATGTTAAAAAATCACAATTGAGTTATCAAATTATTTTAATTACAATTTCGGATAATCAATCTGGAGGTTCGGAACAAACATATTCCGGCCGTGGTGATAAATTAGTGAGTAAAAATGATTATGTTTGTGCATTACACATTGAGGCTAATGCTAACAGTATCTATGTATAGTTAAATATGACTAGTTCAAAATAGATGAAGGAGTAGTAGAAAGCTAAAAAGAACTACTCCAATTTTAAAAACTGAGGCAGTCCCAACAATATTTCCAGGTCTTCCAAAATATTTAACCTCAACGGTAAAAAAATCGGTTTGCACCGAAATTACGTTTGATAAATCCTACAAAAAAAGAAAAATATGACGAGAATATCGAAATAAATGACACAGACAATTTATAACCCGATTTCCGATACACTAAACATTATCCCGATACCGTTTACAGTCATTACCGCTAATCGACCATATACACATGCACGTAAGAATTAGATATACATGTATAATAGAAACGATAGAAAATTGATTTTCGTTATTATTATTATTTTTTTTTTTTTTTGTCTTTTGATAACGGGGCATTTTAGTATTCCGAAGATTCCTCAGGGGACAACGGGGTCACCTTATGTATGGGCGATGAAAAAAAAAATACCGTTACCATAAATTCTGTTTTTTATATCTCATTGAAAAAAAAATTTTATTTTATTTTTAATATTTATAAGCTGTTTTCACACGGAGCGGTTCAATCGCGTGCGGTCGGGGTTAAAAATCGCGGCGATTAATCGCCTAAAATTAAACAAATATGTGAAGGCGGTTGAAAGTGAGTCGTTTTTTCGTGCATTTAGACCGATAAGCAATAGAAAAAAAATACACTTCAAGAAGTCCAATTTTCATTTTGAAAAACTGTTTGGATTTGCTTACTCCTTGTCTACGTTATGTAGGAAATTAATTTTTTTCTTTTTTTTAATTATTCATAACACGTAAAAATTGAAACAAATTCAACTAAAAAAAAAAAAAAATAAGGAAATTCAAGAACTCGACAATGACGAAGCTCTAACTAAATTAATGTGTATTTATGTAGCAATATAACATAATGCAAACAATTGTTTTTTTAAAGAAGGTACTTAGGTACTGTTGTCTATATATAATTTAAAATGATTATGTTTTTGAATAAATAAATAAATAATATATTTATATATTTTATATATTATATATAATAATAATAAGTACATCATACTTTATGTAAATACTATGTTGTAATTAACCTACCTGTTTTGTCAATACAATGCGCGCTGTGACGGTAGGTAATAAAATTATTGTTTACTGATAAAACGTTATAATTACGCAATAATCTCCTCAACACTGGTTAACTGTTATAAAAACTAATAAGTAATAAGTCCACTTAATTAGAAGTCCACATAATTTTTCCGAAAATTCAAATCATTTAATAAAAAAAAAAAAAATTACATGAATTCAACTTACCTACATAAAATTAAGTTATTTTTATTTTTAGATAATAATTTGATTAAATATTAAGTTATGCGAATTCAAAAAAGTGAAAACTTTCTAACTACTCAGTGGGTATATTAATAAATAAAATGTAAAATTAATAATTGTATAATTATAAATTCTAACAAAAACACCCTGTCCACTCCGCGTAAAATCATTGCTGAATACAAAAAACGGGTACAAAGTTAGAAAAGTGGTAATATATTTTCTAATATTATATTTTATTAGTAACTACTAAGTTGAGTAATAAATACTTTGTAAAAAATAATTTCGTTAAACACAGTTATAAATGCTTCTATTAACACTAATGAATTTATGAAATTACGTTATTGCTCCTAATTTATACGGCTTCTAAATTATTTAGTATAAATACGACTATAGGTATATGAATACTCAATTATTCTGTAATTGTTTTTTTTTCTTTGATTAGGTAGCAATGTTTTTACACAGAGTGTTTTTGTTGGGATACATTCGTACTCGTCTCGAGCGTATGATTTTACGGTCGGAAAGACTGGCCCGGAGGATTCTTGACGTTTTCGAAAAAAAAATATGTGGCATACAGCCGCCGCCGTTTCTCGTTTATTCGTTTTGTTACAATATAATATAATTTGACGAAAATCGGTAAAATGAATTCTCCCTCGGTTAGGTTAACCTTGGTGAGGGAGAAAACGAACGATATATCCTGCCATCTGGACGTCACAGCACTATGCCGCACCACCGGTTTTTGAGAAGAATAACCTCTGTCTATAACATAACACACACGCACACACACACACACACACACACACACACACACACACACACACACACACACACACACACACACACACACACACGCACGCACGCACACACACACACACACACACACACACACACACACACACACACACACACACACACACACAAAATCACCTGCACAATATTAGGCCCTCCGCACACTACGCGATTCACACGTGACGCAATTTTTACCACCCGCGATATCCTAGCAAGGTTAATGGGGATTCACTAATATTATGTTTATCGTTAGCCGATGTTGGTGTATAGACTTTTTTCAAGGGAAGTCGATTTTGATTATCAATAATTATCATTAGAGCGCTCTGTGTATACATTGTATACTATACAACATGGTGTCTGGGTCTCGCGTGTTTCGTCTAAAAGTAATATTACATTCTGTACGTTTCAAAATAGTAAATCGATGAGAACCGAAATGATACGGCGATATATTTGTTTTAATGTTCGATGCCTAATTATGGAACAACGACTTCGGCCGGAGCAGATGTTGCATCAGTATAATATTATCAATCGATTATTTCGTTTACTCTTTCAGTCAGAAAAATAATTAAGACTCGAGGAAAACGTATGTATATTAAACATAATATATATATATTGTCGTATATGTGTACCACATATATGATATGTTAAAATGTATAAACATTTATTTATTTATATTAAGCATATATTTTTTTTTTAAAGTAATATTAGTCAATTGTTAAATAAATAATTAAAATGCTGATGCCACGATTTATGTAGGTATCAGTATCATATGTCGTGGGAATTAAAATTTAATGTAGTCTATAGGTGTTGAGTAATAGTTATTAAGTGTCGATGATGCACATATGTGGAGACTAAAAGAAAAAATGTTAACTAGAAAAGAAGGGGGCGGACGTCGAGCAGCGAAAAGGCAAACGCTCAGCTCGTCAGTCCAGGCTAGAGGCTCCCTTCGAATAAGAAACCATCGATTGTAAATTAATATATGTATTACCGTGCAAGTAGACACGGGTAATATTCATACTTAAAGTTTTTGTTGTGTTTAAGACAAAATTATAAGGAGTTCCATAGTTATTTTGCTTTTGTTTATTTAACTTATTTCACAGAGTTTCCTCGAGTAAGACGTTAATTTTTAAAAAGGTAATATTATAAAAACGTTATTATTAGGGACTCGTTTTCTGTCTACGTAACATTCATAGTTTTGAGGTAGACGTGAACGGGGGAGGCATAGCCTTTTTAACAATCGTTCTTCCAAACTGATACTTGATTTCAAGTTATCTAACAGGGAAACGTTTTCTGTTCACACGAAACTCAAGCTTTGAAACCACGTAGATGGGGGAGGCATAGCCTTTTTAACAATCGCAGTCCCGAGTAAAGCGAGTTTTAAAATATTATCAGTTGTAGGCCTTACACAGGTATACGACAAAAATTGGCGCCCAACTAGTGGCTCTTAACTTAAAATCCCGAGAAGAATTAATAAATTAAAATTTATTTTTTATGTGTTTCTCTAAGTAAAAAAATTATTTAACTCTTTTGTTTTAATATTTTGTTACCTATATTTTACTCGATTATTCGAAGGGAACTCTACTGTGGATATTTACCTTCTCGATCACAAAAGTCGTGGCGAAAATATTAATACCTAGGTACATGTGTATATTTTTGTATTTTTCATTTCTGTTGTGTTTGTGTTTGGCGCGTAAAACACTAATTTACTTATTTAAACATTAATTCGTTTTACCGTATTTGCAAATACACACAAAAAAAAAAAAAAAAAGAGAAAAAATCAGTTGTGCGTTATTTAGCTGATTTTATATTATACACAAAATCGCGCAAAACGAATTCGATAAAAGTTTCGTTTCGTAGTTAAATTCATCGCTTCTATCTATCGCAGTCTCGCAGTCAGTGCAGTTAGACAATCTGCGAAATTTGCAGTTAACGAATATTCAAAAGGAAATAAGGTAAATTTTTCTTTTTATTATTCTCCCAGCAGCCATCGTAATAAAATATATATAAAAAAAAAAAAAAAAAAAAAAAAAAACTAAATTCCTTAGTGCTGTTTATTTCTGTGGGTACTATTAAATTTACTAAAATAAAATATAATCACAAGAACATTTTTAGTATTAAAATAATGTCTTCATGAACAATCTAAAAGACCCAAATTCGGAAATTTCATTAATCATTAGTACACTAACAGAAATATATACCTTAAAGAAACCGAAATTAATAGAATTTTGTAATAACGTGGGATTAAAGTCAACCGGAAGACAAAGTGAACTACGATCCAGAATCAGTAGATTTAAAAAAGGTGAATTAAAACCAGAAGATATAGCCGATAATTTATCCAGTGAAGATAGACTTACCCTATTAAATACTTCGAAAACCAACAAAATAACATTCGAACAAATTCAGAACATTGTTGGAACAAACGAATCGAGCTCTGATGACACAACAGAGTATACAAATAAAATAGAACCAGACAACACATTCGAAAATAATAAATTATATGAAAACATTGACAGAAGCATAATAGCCAGTACAAGCAGAGTTGAAGACTTAATACAAGTTGCTGAAACGTCTTACTCTAACCTTGACAAAGATATAACTGATACAAAAATCCTTTTCAATTTTGACGATACTACAAAATTAGTTACGGAGCACGAAGCGGAAAATATTTACGAAAGCATAGGGAGAAACGGAGCAACAGATCAAGCTTCAAATAATAAAACGGAAGAAATATCGAGTTTAAATTTTCCATCAACCTTAAATCCACAAAAAATGAATCAAAACACCATGATCATAAAACCAGAGAGTTTTTCGGGAGATGAAGATATAACACAGTTTTTTAAGCAATACAACACAATAAGCAACATTAATGGTTGGGACGACGAAATGAAACTAAAATTTTTACCCATATTTGTTAAAGGCACTGCAAATCAGTTTTTGGATAATTTGAAAAACCAACGACAAAATTGGACATGGAAAGAAGTACAAGAATTGTTTTTAAAAGATTTTCAACCAATTGGATACAGTATCATATTGAAGACTAAATTAGAAAAACGGAAACAGCATGATTTAGAATCGATCTTCAGCTACATAACAGAGGTAGAAACTTTGTGTAGAGCGGTAGACGATAAAATGAAAGAAGAAGATATTTGTGCCTACATATTAAAAGGTCTTAAAGAAAACGTTTTAAAATTCATCATGATTCATGACAATAGCAATTTAAAAACATTAAAAGACAATTTAAAAAAATTTGAGAAAATGCAATTTACAATTAATAGTAGAGAACCTACTATTAATGACTATACAAATATTGTAAATGAAGTTTCACAAATAAATAGAAAAACAAAAGAAAAAGAAGAAGAAATTGAAAAACTAAAATATAAAATGGAAATTAGGGATAAAATTAATGAAGACAAATACAAACAATTGGAGGAATATATAATAAATATGAACATAACGGGACATTCTAAACCAAAATCAGTGAACTTTTTAGACAACGCAGAAGGATCGTACTTAGAAACAAGTGCATACCCAGAGAAAAATCTTTACAATTATAGAGAAAATAGTACAGACAGACAAAACAGAAGGGACCAACGATCATATCCTAGATATGAACAAGGATATGAAAGACAACCAAGTTACAGAGAATATTCTAGTGAAAGGTACAACAACAACCGGTCTTACGATAGAAACAGTCGGTACCAAAACTACAGTCGAGAAAATAGCTACGACAGATTTAAAAATGAAAATGGAAGAGATTTCAATAACGACAGACGTTTCAAATCTTCACCAACTCGAGGAAATAGAACAAATAATGTTAATACAAATAACAGTTACAACAGATACCAAAACTACAACAGAGATAATAGCAATGATAGATTCAAAAATAACAATAATTCAAAACAAAATTATTACGAGAGAAAAGTAAACTATAATAAAAATTTAAAATCGGTACCAAATAGAGAAAGTAGAGACCAAAATGGAAGAAACTACTATGTTCAAAATGCTAGAAATGAAAGATACAACCGGGATAGAACACCAGAGAGATATAATTACAGACAAAAACAGACTACATGTTACATATGCAACAAACCAGGTCATTTAGCAAACAATTGTAGAAATAAAAAAAACTACTAGTTCCCGAGTTAGAAAAACAATCGGAACAAATAACTCGGGATATAAATAAAAATAATATTAATAATTTACACTCAAATGAAGTACAAAAAGAAATTGAAAAATTAGAGTCCATGACAGAATGGTACAAAAGCTTAAATAACATAGATAATTATGAAAGTAATATAAAACAACTATCACCACAAGAAGGTTTAAAATATATCAATTTTTTTTTAACAAATAATAAAATACAACCAAAATTCGTATGTGATTACTCGGAACAAACAGGAGACATTTTTTCTCAACACCCAAATATTGCAATTGGACATACAGTTAGCAAATGTCTTACTATGTCAGAAGGCATAGCACTCAAATTTAAAACAAATTTTAACAATGTACAACTAATCAAAAACCAAAACAAAAAAACTACTGAAGTGGGTCACTTAAAGATAAACGACCAATGGATTTTATACCTTATAACAAAAGATAAATTTTTTGAAAAACCTACTTATTTCAATATTTTTAAAACCTTAATTAATACAAAAGATTTTTGTTTAAAAAATAAAATAACGCAATTAGCATTACCAAAAATATGTGTGGGATTAGACAAAAAACAATGGGAAATAATTTCTTTAATGATAAAATATATATTTCAAAATTCATCTATTAAAATAATGATTTTTTCACTGCCTGTAGTAGAAGAAGGAAAATACAATAAAAACATTGATAAAAATACCTACTATCCAGAAATAAATTACAACATAATTTCCAAAACTCATATTAGTGAAAACTTAAAAAAGGAAATAACGCTTACTGCGGGTTCCTTAGTGCGAACTCAAAATGTACCCGGAGACGGTGATTGCGGAGCACATGCGCTACGCATCTGTTTAAAAGATTATGATATTTACACAAAAACTATAGAATTATTAAACATAATTTCTATCAATAAATTAAAGACAGGTTATTATTTAAAAGACGACGACCTAGCTTTTATTTGTAACCGATTCAACATGAACTTATTTATACTTTATGATATCGAAAATACATCCAATGCACTGGTTTATTGGAAACAAAATCGAAGAAACATAGGAGTTTTTCATGAAAACTGCCATTGGACACCTGGTACCTTCGTTGAAACAAATAAACCAAGAACATTTTCTAATATAACCATTAATACTACGTTTCCTGACTTCAAATCAAATTATACAATCAACAAAAATGATAATAATTTAAATGAAGACCAAGAAGACAACAGATATATCAACACAAAATACCAAACAAATAATAATAAACAAACGAATCAAAAGGTCCAAATGACACTTGAAAGCGTTAAACCTGCAACAAGTTGGAGCTCAAGTTATTGTCAAAATTGTAAATACCTAACTGCTTCATGTAACGAACAAGAAATGTTAGAAATCACAGAACGCCAATTAAGTAATGGAGAAGATGAAAATATTATATTTTGTGAGAGGTGCAATAAATATGTAAAAGAAATATATGAATCAAAACGTTCAAATAATATTAAAGACCAAAACAAATTAATATCAAATTTTAATAAGTCTACATCAAAAATGTACAACGAAATAGGCATATTAGAAAGGAAACAGCGAGTTTTATCAATTAAAGTATTATTAGATGACAAAGAAAAAGATGCAATTATTGACACTGGGTCAAATATTTCTTGTATGGACTATTCTTTAGTAAAAGACAAATCAGAAATATATTCTAGAGAAGAAGTCATTATAACAGGGGCTAATAATACCGAATTAGAGCAAATAGGGAAAATTAAATTAAATTTTAAAATTAACGATACTCCCTACGTCATACTAGCTTTCGTAATAAAAGGATTAACGTGTAAATTGTTGCTTGGAAATGATTTTCATATAAAATACAAACTAGTCATCGACTTCAACAATAAATTTTTGACGATTGATACCAATATGATTAAAATGGATACAATTTGGTATAATCATAATAAATCCTATTATATTAAGGCAATAAATAAAAATAACAATAAATATCTTAATGCAAATAATGTAAAAAAAGAAGTTATTGGAAAACTCATAGCTGACGATAATATTACTATTGCACCAAATTCAAAATCATCACTAAAAGTAAAAATAAATTCGTCTCATAATCAAGTAGAGCACTATCAAATTAACCCTAATTTACGTTTAAATAAAGATAAACATCTAACATTGTTAAATAAGTCAATAACTCAAGATAAAACTGTCTACTTGTACAATTTTTCTAATTTATACAGTAATATACCCAAAGGAATGAACATTGCCAACATAATATTTTCTGATCTCATTTTATCAAATAAAAAAAGTAATTCTCTTAGTAGTAAAATTATAAGTACAAATAACATAGAAATTTGCAATAGTAAAACAAATGAAATCACAGATAAACAAGGAAACATTATTAAAATATCTCACGAATTATCTAAAGACCAAAGGCAAAAGGCTCTCACACTCATAAATGATTACAAACATTTATTTACTTCAGATCCACTCGACATTGGATGCGCTAATGTAGAACCATGTGAGATTAAATTAAAAACAAACAAACCTATTTTTCAAGCACCATATAGAGTCTCACCTTCACAAAGAGAAAAACTCCAAACGATAATAGAACAAATGATACAGTCAGATATTATAGAACCTAGCAGAAGTAACTATGCTGCTCCAGTTTTTTTAATAAAAAAAAAAGAAAAGGGTGAGTTTCGCTTTTTAGTGGATTATAGAAAATTAAATTTAGAAACTATATCTGATAAACATCCAATTCCTCGTTCACAAGATCTTTTTAGAAGTTTAGAAGGTGCCCGATATTATTCCACACTTGATATGGCCCAGGGATATTTCCAGATACCGATAAAATACGAAGATAGGGAGAAGACAGCTTTCATCACAGATTTTGGGTTGTATCATTTTAAAAGAATCCCTCAGGGTTTTAAAAACTCAGGACCTATTTTTCAAAGGATAATTAATAATTTATTTAGTGATCATTTATATAGAACTATGGTAGCTTATTTAGATGATATATGTTGTTTTGGGAAAAATTTTGAAACAGCTTTAAATAGACTAAGACAAATTTTTGTTAGACTAGACGAAGCTGGTCTAAAATTAAAAACTAATAAATGTATATTTTTTTGTAAAGAAATAGAGTTATTGGGTCATAAAGTTTCCAATAATGGTATAATGCCTCTTAATAGAAACATTCATGCCATACAACAATTTCCCACCCCCAAAAAGGTTAAGGACGTGCGAGCTTTTATCGGATTAACAAGCTATTACAGAAAATTCATAAAGAATTTTGCTAGAATTGCAAGTCCACTCATAGAGTTGACGAAAAAGGATATCAATTTTAATTGGGGAATAGAACAAGAAAAAGCTTTCGAAATTTTAAAAAAAGCTATAACTTCATCTCCAGTTTTAGCTCACTTTGAAGATGACTATCCTGTTTTTGTTACGACAGACGCCTCTCTAGAAGGAGTGTCTGGCATATTAGAACAAGAAGACAAGGAAGGAAAACGACATCCTATAGCTTATGCATCAAGAAAACTAAAAGGAGGTGAGAAAAATTATAGTACCACCGAACTCGAAATGTCTGCAGTTGTTTTTGCAGTAAACTACTTTAAGGAATATTTAATGGGGAGAAAGGTAATAGTTTTTAGCGATCACTCTAGCCTGCAATACTACAAAACGATGAAAAACCCATCAAGTCGTATAACAAAATTCATTTTTAAATTACTGGAATTTGATTTAGAGATAAAACATCGGTCTGGTCAATGGAATAAAGCTGCTGACTGTCTATCACGATATCCCATAGATACACTACAAATACAAGATCTTCTTGAAAATAATGAAGACCAAGAAATCAATTTTGATACAATAAATATAGAAATGCTCAAAGAAAATCAAATAAAAGATGAATTTTGTGCAGGAATTAGGTCAGCGATAGAAAACCATACAAACTCAAAATATAAACGAAAATCAAGACAATTTACAATAAAAGAAAACATTTTATATTTTAAAAATTGGACACCAAACGGCACAAACAATCTATTAGTTATACCAAAAGCTTTGGTAAGAACAATATTAAAATCATACCATGAATCGATACTATCTGGTCATTTCGGCATAACAAAAACATTGGCAAAACTAAAAAAGAAATATTATTGGCCTACAATGATAAAAGACACAAACAATTTTATTAAAACATGTACTTCATGTCAACTTTCAAAAGGTCCAACAGGTAAAAAACCTGGTTTTTTACAACCTATACCTTTATTAAATACTAAACCAATGTCAAGACTTTGTTTTGATTATTTAGGACCATTACCGATATCCAACAGAAAAAGATATATAATAGTAGCTACTTGCAACGCTACAAAAATGGCTTTCGCTAAAGCAGTCACTAACGCTGATGCAGCTTCAACTATAGATTTTTTGTTTGATATCATTACAACATACGGAACACCAAAATACTTTGTGAGTGACCAAGGTACTCATTTCAAAAACAAAGAAGTCAAAAAGGTATGCGAGAAATTAGGCATAACACAACAATTTTCTTCTGCATACCATCCGCAGAGTAATGGTATGACAGAGTTAATGAACAAGATAATATGCAATAGTTTAACTCATTATGTAAACAACAATCAAAACACTTGGGCATCTTACTACAAATTGGTAGTATTCGCATATAATACATACCCTCACTCAAGATTAGGATACTCACCCTACTATCTAATGTTCGGCACAGAAGCAACTCAACCATTAGATAATAAAATTTGTCCAACAGAAGCAGATTTTGATAGATTAGAAAACATAACACAATTACAAAAAATCCGAGAGCTACTTCCAAAAATAATAAAAAAAGAACAAGATAAGCAGAAAGCTCATTACGATAAAACTCATAGGGAAGTAAATTATTCACCAGGACAATTGGTGTTGGTTAAAGTACAATTTCAAAAACAAGGTAATATAAAAAAATTAGCTCATAAATATAGAGGTCCGTTTAAAGTTATAGAAAAAATTTCTGATATTAATTATAAAATAGCATTAATATTAAATGGTAAAGAATCAATTGACACCATCCATGTAGATAGACTAAAACCATACCATTCGAGGGAACCGGAATAAAAATAAAAAAAATAAAATAAAAAAAAATGTATATTAATTATTATTAAGGGGTTATAGGAAAAATATTATATTTATTTTCCTATGTATATAAAAAAAAAAGGGGGTATGTTAAACAATTATACTACGGTCTTTATAATAATATTTTACTTATATTTTATTTAAAAATTACAAAGAAGGTATAAATATGTATAGGAATTTTATTTTTAACTTTATAGTTATATCTATAAAGTTAATACATAGGATTTTTATCGTAACTTTTATACTTAGAAAAACACGTTAACATACACTTATGTATATGTTAATTCATATACATAATGTGTATAATGATACCATTTATTACAATGGGATTATTATTAAATTAAACTTGTTTATCAATAAAATTATATAAATTATGTATTTTAATAGAAATTGTTTTAATGTTTTCTTTTTATATTAGATGTTGTTCAAATACTTAATAATCTGTTCTATAATATTCAATACCAATGCAGAAGAAGACCTTAAAATAACAGTGTCACCAGGAGCTTTCTTCAACGAAATTCACGAAGCCATACTATATGATAAAAGTATACCTTTGATTTATACACAGGATATTCAAAATACTAATGACAATGATAACGTAGATCAATCGAAAAATAATTGGGGAATAACAAAATACTGTAAAACCAAAGTCAACAACAACTATTGTGCAATTATGAACTGTCGTATATGTGTAGATGAAAATACAATTTTTGTCGTATGCCTTTGTAAGGCCTACAACTGATAATATTCTAAAACTCGCTTTACTCGGGACTGCGATTGTTAAAAAGGCTATGCCTCCCCCATCTACGTGGTTCCAAAGCTTGAGTTTCGTGTGAACAGAAAACGTTTCCCTGTTAGATAACTTGAAAATCAAGTATCAGTTCGGAAGAACGATTGTTAAAAAGGCTATGCCTCCCCCGTTCACGTCTACCTCAAAACTATGAATGTTACGTAGACAGAAAACGAGTCCCTAATAATAACGTTTTTATAATATTACCTTTTTAAAAATTAACGTCTTACTCGAGGAAACTCTGTGAAATAAGTTAAATAAACAAAAGCAAAATAATTATGGAACTCCTTATAATTTTGTCTTAAACACAACAAAAACTTTAAGTATGAATATTACCCGTGTCTACTTGCACGGTAATACATATATTAATTTACAATCGATGGTTTCTTATTCGAAGGGAGCCTCTAGCCTGGACTGACGAGCTGAGCGTTTGCCTTTTCGCTGCTCGACGTCCGCCCCCTTCTTTTCTAGTTAACATTTTTTCTTTTAGTCTCCACATATGTGCATCATCGACACTTAATAACTATTACTCAACACCTATAGACTACATTAAATTTTAATTCCCACGACATATGATACTGATACCTACATAAATCGTGGCATCAGCATTTTAATTATTTATTTAACAATTGACTAATATTACTTTAAAAAAAAAATATATGCTTAATATAAATAAATAAATGTTTATACATTTTAACATATCATATATGTGGTACACATATACGACAGAACCAAACACTGGATCTATTGACAACTATAAACTATAATATAGAAGAAAATGATAAAGATTTGTTAGACATGATAGACAATTATAAAAATACTATACGATCAAAAAGGGGTATTCAATTTGTAGGAAATATGATTCATTTCTGCTGCAATGTTGCCACAGAAAAACAACTAAAAAATTTCTATACTAATGAAGAATTACTCAATCAACAAATAAATAAACTAAAAGATGTATTTGTATCTGACCACAAAGATTTAATTAATATTACAACTGAACTAAACAAATATACAAAGAGCACAAAAAATAATCTACAATTACTAAAAGCCAATTTTGAAAATTTTCTCCACGAAGAAAAAAACAACCATCTACTGTCGACAATAAATCACGAGAACACAATTCAAGGAATACAAGAAATTATTTATAATCTATTAACTGTTTTATTAAAGTTCACCAACTATGAAAGAGATACGAGCACTCATTTACATTGTAAATTAAACAAAATTCCACCTAGAATAGTTGACCACAATATATTATTAAATGACCTAAAAAAATTAGAGAAATCAATTTCTAAAGACGGTTATGAATTACCGATACCATTAGAGAATTTGGCAGCTTACTACAATTTGCCTATTACAGAATGTCAATTTTCAAGAACAAAAATATTAATTAAAATAAAAATACCAATTCAAGAAAATTTAGCTAAATGGAAATTATATCAGTATATACCAGCGCATTTCAAATACCACGATTCAATTTGTTTAATCTACTCCGAAAAAACATATATCGCTATAAATTCAGTCAACAATGAACACCGAACGATCTCTGGAATCGGACTACAACATTGTGACCCACCAATTACGGATTTATGCTATATCCAAAAATTTGCATCAGATATGACGCTATCACCAAATTGCATAAAGGCAATATTTAAAAACTTACCATTGGAAACAATAAACCGATATTGTTATTTCCAATGTGTAAAACAACATGAAGATGACGAAATAATGATTAAACTAATAGGTATTAATACTTATACTCTAATAAACCCACAACCAACCTTAAAAATAAAAAAAGAAGTAGGAAACGAAATAACCATCCAAGAACTTAAATTAAATTATAGTTATCCCGGACTGATAAAAATTACCTTTCCCTGCAATTACGAATTATTAAAAGACAACCTAATATTAATTCCAAAAATGTATCCATGTGAATCAAATAATGTAAATAAATTATCCATAACAAGAATCTTACCTATATCTTGGACAAATATAAAATCTTTAAAAATAAATAATTTCGAAAACAAAGAAAATATATATTTTACTAATATAACAGAAATTTTAAACAAAAACTGGATCGAAGAAATACCTAACTTCCACATTGCTAAACAAATTAAAAATCCAGATAAATATTTCAACGACCTAATATTAAAAAAAATATCAAAGCCATTTATAGACGAATTTTTAGGCGATATTATTTATCTAACATGGTTAACAATCCTCACAATAATGGTGGCTTTCATATGTTACAAAATCTACCCTATAATCATTAAATCTGAATTTATGAATTTTCCACCGCCCATCCCACCCAAAAACTTATAAGCTTAAATAATAATATTCTAACTACCTATGTATTTCAAGAGAATGTAAACAACGTAAGTTGTTAATAAAAAAAAACAAAAAAAAAAAAAAAAAAAACTGTTAGCTTCACACAGCATCCACTCCTCAGCACAGGAACATCCAATCCATGTCAATGCAGCCAATCCATCAATCCATTTCCAACAAAAATAGATGAAATTCAATGGTCAACCACATGGCAACATCAATAAGCACCAAGCAAAAGTTTCAACAATAATCATCTAAAATATAAATGTATTGTAAGACAAATTTTAAACCAATATATATAAATATAAAAAAAAAATAATGATAACAAATAAACAACAAACAAAATATATTGTTACAACACTTAATTGTATAGCACCATTATGAAATTGAATATGCATCAATATTTCTTTTAAAATACAACTGTATAGCAATACCGGACTGTCCGTAAGGTGGTCTAACTATGATGAGATACTTAATACATGAACAGGCATCACTAAATAAAAACACTGTAATATGCAAAATGCTCATAATAAAAAAAAAAAAAAAAAAAAAAAAAGAGATTAGAGATCAGCGCTAGCCACACATCGAAAACGATGACACGATAATATTTTATATAACAATATGTAAAATATGTGTAATATGTATAATATATATACAACATCCTTATTGTTCAACACGTAAATAGCTTTGAATTAATCATGCATATGAAATACATATGATAAAAACAAAAACACAAATCTAGACGGAAAATAAGCATGAAAGAAATATTAAGTATTTTACAATTTCAAATTTCAATTCCATAAGTGGTCTTCAAACATATTAATTAATGTATAAAAGTTAGTAGGTAAAAATAAATAAAAAAAAAATAAATGTGTAGTATACTCTAGTAAATGTATACTCAATAAGAGTATTATATACATTAAGTATTATTAATAAATTATTACTGCAAATAAAAATTATATTCGTTACAACATTTCCATCCTTGTTATCTCAAATTGTATACGAACAATTCGCACTATATTATTATGTATTATATTAAAATATTTCTCTTTTAATTTTACCACCTATTGTAGTAAAAATGAGGGCATTTTTATTTTTAAGCAAAGGGACTGTCGTATATGTGTACCACATATATGATATGTTAAAATGTATAAACATTTATTTATTTATATTAAGCATATATTTTTTTTTTAAAGTAATATTAGTCAATTGTTAAATAAATAATTAAAATGCTGATGCCACGATTTATGTAGGTATCAGTATCATATGTCGTGGGAATTAAAATTTAATGTAGTCTATAGGTGTTGAGTAATAGTTATTAAGTGTCGATGATGCACATATGTGGAGACTAAAAGAAAAAATGTTAACTAGAAAAGAAGGGGGCGGACGTCGAGCAGCGAAAAGGCAAACGCTCAGCTCGTCAGTCCAGGCTAGAGGCTCCCTTCGAATAAGAAACCATCGATTGTAAATTAATATATGTATTACCGTGCAAGTAGACACGGGTAATATTCATACTTAAAGTTTTTGTTGTGTTTAAGACAAAATTATAAGGAGTTCCATAATTATTTTGCTTTTGTTTATTTAACTTATTTCACAGAGTTTCCTCGAGTAAGACGTTAATTTTTAAAAAGGTAATATTATAAAAACGTTATTATTAGGGACTCGTTTTCTGTCTACGTAACATTCATAGTTTTGAGGTAGACGTGAACGGGGGAGGCATAGCCTTTTTAACAATCGTTCTTCCGAACTGATACTTGATTTTCAAGTTATCTAACAGGGAAACGTTTTCTGTTCACACGAAACTCAAGCTTTGAAACCACGTAGATGGGGGAGGCATAGCCTTTTTAACAATCGCAGTCCCGAGTAAAGCGAGTTTTAAAATATTATCAGTTGTAGGCCTTACACAGGTATACGACAATATATATATATATATACATACACGCACACACAATATATTTACAACCGACTCTCCATAATTCGAAGTTGACGGGACTGTTGAAAAACTTCGAATTACCGAGAATTTGAATTGTTGAGTGGTTCGAAATAACGAGAGGACAAAAAAAAAAATTTGAATTATAGAGAGTTAAGAAAAAAATGTTGTTTTTATTATTGTACAATGTACACACACACATATATATATATATATATATATATATATATATATATATATATATATTTATTGTTTTTAAATTTTAAATTAAACTATGTATATAATAATAATTACACTATGTAAATTAAATTATTATTATAAAATATTATTATAATTCTTTTTTTCGGCTGACGGCTATCTACAACTCGACGTGTTAAATTACGATTAGAAACGATTAAGGAATAAAACAATAGGGTTCTTACGATAATATTATATAGCTATCGAAAGTAATAAGCTAAATTTCTACACGATTGTATAGTAAATAAAATAATAAGAATACAGATAAAATACGTTTGGGGAATATACTTCGAATTTCCGAGCGTTGAACGAATGACACTTCAAATTGTCAAGTGTTAGTGGCCAGTTTTCCCAAAATTTAATTTCGAATTACCGAGTGTACTTAAATGCATTGTTTTTGTTCGAATTACCACGGTATTTCGGTATGCTGTACAATTTTCTCGTAGTCGCATACCTTTCACAATTACAGACGTACAGAATTTTTTAAACAATAATAATTTCATAAATCAAGTAAACGAATGAAAAAGAAAAAAAAATAATCGCCGAAACAAAAGTCCTTATAACGCACGCGTTAACCATACCGTACCAATACCCACAATAAATTATTGTATACTCAAGTACGTGGATAAAATCAAATATACGAAAACAAAACCGGTTCTGCTGAAACGTTATACATAATATTATTAATATATTATTATAATATATTCAATATTCATACGTGTTTGACTACGCCGCAACATATTATTACCGTTAATAACGTGTAGTGATTTGCACGCGCTTTCGCAGCAACAGATAGTTTTATTTTGTATTCTGTTCGAACGGGGGGAGGGGGGGGGGGTTATCACTTCCACCCGACAACAACACGTAGATAACAACCGTATTGTACGGTTCATTTTTTAAAAGATTAAAAAGAAAAAGAAATAATCGCTGAAAAAAAAGTCCTTATTACGCACGTGGTAACGTACAATACCTACAATGTACTCATGTACGCGGATGCCCCATATAAAATCAAATAAGTGTGCGAAAACCAAACCGGTTCCGACGAAGCGTTACACGTATTATTGTAATATATTCATTCGTCGTGTTTGACCACGCCGTAACATATTATTATTATAGTCAATAACGTGTGGTGATTCACGCGCGCGTGTTTTCGCAGCAACAGGTAGTTTTATTTTTTATTCTGTACGAGGGGGGGCCGGGCGGGTATGACTTCCGCCCGACAACAACAGGTTGTAACTCTACATTGTACGGTTCACGTGCCCACGTAAATGTATACGTTACACGCGCTGACAGCACACGCGCGTTTTTTATGATAATGAATTGCTATTTGTGCAGGCGCCACATAAACGATTACACGCGATTACGTCGGACGTTCTGCACGGTAGCCGCTCACGACGAAAGCAGGCGTATGCCGCGGCATCGTGTATTGTCTACACCGGTATTTTATTTTTCGCGTTTGAACGAGCACAATAGTCGTAATTACAATATTACAACGCCGGGTGATTTTTAACGCATATTCCCGCCGTTTCTTGTGCATTGGTTCGTGATTTTTTTTTTCGTACAGGTTATCAAAACAACGACAAAACTACATTTTCACGTATAAATGATTCATTTACTATTTTTCATCCGTGATTTTTAGATTCTGAGTGAAGCGAATTATGGTTTTACAATGATGTTTATTTATTTATTTTTTTTATTTTAGATTCTGAGTGAAGCGAAAGATCTTATGGTTTTACAATGATGTTTATTTTTATTTTTTTTTTTTTTTTTTTTCTGTAAACACTTTTTCGTATAGAAATCCTTGTCCAAAAGTTCCGTCCAGCAACTTTTTAGATTCGAAATTGAACTGAGATGGTACTTTAGAGAAGTCATTTTTCCAAAATCTCCATAGTTTTTCCAGTAATCAAGAATAACGATAGAAAAACTGAGTAAAAACGGTAAAATCGGTAAAAATCCGCCGTAAACGAGATTTTCACTGTTCAGATTTTAGGTTTTTAGTCATAAATCGAAAAGTATTATAGCTAGAAACTTAAAAACTTTATCCAATATCAAATACATATTTTTTTATATTGGACAACATTTTCAGAACAATTATAGCACTTTTGACTTAAATATAGAACTTTTAATTTACCAAATTGTTTGAAAGTTTTTATGTAATATAATTTTAAATATTTGACAAAAAGTTCTGAAAATTTAATATGACCTTACTCATATACCTACCTAATTATCGTAACAAAAATTCAAAAATCGTGGGTCAGGATTTTTTTTCATACACACTTTAATAAATTATTATAACTCACCAAAAATTATACAAATAACCGTAAAATACGTAAACAGAATTTAAATAATAATATTATATTATAATATTACACTGAAGCTTTGCTCAGAATCGTTTTATACTAAAGAAATGAGTCATCATTTCTTTAAAACTTAATACATTCATCACCAATATCTTGTCCGAGGACCGAAGAGATGAAGGACGAACTTGTACCACCATCATCTCACTTACCAGCTTTTTTTTTAAGTTAGTCAGTTTTCTTTGGTGGTAACCACTATCACAACATAATACCACGAAGAGATCTATGCGTGTCTTCAGATTTTGAGTGAAGCGAATTATCTTATGGTTTCACAATGATGTTTATTATTATTTTTTTTTTCTGTAAACACTTTTTCGTATAAAAATGTACCGTTTGGATGAAATAAAATCTGTAAAAAAATATTTAAAGTTCAAATTGACATAAACATAGTTAATTACAATAAAAATTGGAAAATAATTAACTTAAACGCTTATAAAATTAAATACTTGATCATGATTTTTGAAATTTGTTTTGTATCATTAATGACGTGAAATTAAGTAAGGTCACATTACATTTTCAGAAGTTTTCATCAAATATTAAAAATATGCTATTCACATACTTTATAAATTTCGGGAAGATATTCGGAAATTTTAGATTCTGAGTGAAGCGAAGGATCTTATGGTTTTACAATGATGTTTATTTTTTTTTTCTTTTTTTTTTTTCTTTTAGACTCTGAGTGAAGCGAAGGATCTTATGGTTTTACAATGATGTTTATTTTTATTTTTTCTGTAAACACTTTTTCGTATAGAAATCCTTGTCAAAAAGTTTCGTCCAGCAACTTTTTAGATTCGAAATTGAACTGAGATGGTACTTTAGAGAGGTCATTTTCCTAAAATCTCCATAGTTTTTCCAGTAATCAAGAGTAACGATCGAAAAACTGAGTAAAAACGGTAAAATCGGTAAAAATCCGCCGTAAACGAGATTTTCACTGTTCAGATTTTAGGTATTTAGTCATAAATCGAAAAGTATAGAAGCTAGAAACTTGAAAATTTTATCCAATATCAAATACATACTTTTTTATATTGGACAACATTTTCGTTTAGATTACACGCGATTACGTCGGACGTTCTGCACGGTAGCCACTCACGACGAAAGCAGGCGCGTGCCGCGGCATTGTGTATTGTCTACACCGGTTTTTTATTCGTCGTGTTTGAACGAGCACAGTAGTCGTAATTACAATATTACAACGCCTGGTGATTTTTAACGCATGTCTCCGCCGTTTCTTGTGCATTGGTTCGCGATTTTTTTTTTTCGTACAGGTTTTCAAAACAACAACAAAACTACATTTTCACGAATAAATGATTCATTTACTATTTTTCATTCGTGATTTTTTAAGTTTGTCAGTTTTCTTTGGCGGTAACCACTATCACAACATAATACCACGAAGAGGTATATTATGCGTGTTTTAAATTTAGTGTTGTTACGAGGAACAGCAGCTAGGCGCCTCGCAAAAATGTATGTATCATCACTACTCCCGAGCTCTATAATAATAACTTGGGCTCGGATGTTATAGGAGCTAAAAAGAGGAAAATATGCACGAAAAAATTGTAAAATATGCATCGAAAAATGAAAAATATGCTTAAAATTTTATTAAATATGCAAAAAAAAATGTATAAATATGTGCGAAAAAAATTTTTATTTTTAAAATTAAGTTTTTGTTTTCATGTTTTGGCTCTCGTTTTGACTTTTTTTTCAACTGAAAAATAATTTTAAAAATATTTTCAGTATTTGTAAAGTTAAATATGAAATAAATACTCGGATATAACAACTTGAGTAACGGAACAGTTAATAGATTAATCGATAACTTATTGTCGATAAGATTGTACCTTCTATATGTTGACGCGATAAAAATTTAATGCACATCGTACCGTTATCGTTAAATTTAAAGTCAACTGTTACAACGACAATACCTATGTTAAATGATATTTAGTTTTATATTTAATATTACTTAAAATACATAGGTTGAGGAAGAAAAAAATCAATTTATTTTGAAAAATATTAAATATGCGCATGAAATCATTGAAGTATGCACTATTTTCCTAAAATTGACGAAATATGCAAAATGTGCATTTTTATTTTTCGTTTTTAAACTCACCATCGTTTAGCTCGAATTTATAGCTTGGTCTGCTATAAATTAAGAGCATATAGAAAAATATGCAACTCCTACAACATCCGAGCCCTAATAATAACTGAAATAACTTTATAATATACTTTTTGCTTATATCCCTTTAGCCGATTATTAATCCGATCATAAAAATTGATATAACAAAATTTCTAAAAAAAACATTTACCTTCATAATATCCTGATATGATTGTGGTGAAGAGTATATACACATTCGAAAATTATATGGAATTTAAAATCAAATGTGTATGCTTAAACGCATTATTCGTCAGTCACCGATTTCTAATCAGAAAAATTATCCTTCTAGTGACTAGAATCTGGTCAGACCTATAGCATGTCTGCATATTTTTAAGAATTAGTGTATCGTTATTCAACATATTTAATACAAATTGTATAAAGGCGTAAGAGATCGACAATTTTCTTTCTTTTCTCTCTCTTTATCTTATCGTATTCAAATTGTCGTTGATTACTGATACATAAAGAAAAATACCAAAAAAATATCTTTCTCGTTTTCATACGTATTTTTAAACGCATACTAATGAACGTCACTAATGGATTACCCAATAAGAGTTGTATCATTGATAATTATATAGTGGTGACAAATTAATACCATTGTACGAGATTATTCAATAAACATTTTGCAATTATCATGGTTTTATTAAGTTTAAAATATTAAATATAATTAAATTATCAGTAAGAAATAATAAAAACGATATTATATTTTATGAGTATGAGTAATACATCGAATATTAATGTTATATAATTTTAGTTTCCAAAAACACTGACCGAAAATAAAGTTTATCATCCAATCTGGTGCGTTTATGTATAGAAAACATTTTTGTTTATTTTTGAAGATTCAAAATCATTTTACATTTTAAAATTATTTCGCAAATGTTGAAAGAAAAATAACTACATATTATGGCATTCACTCAATACAAATTGTTAGATCACCCGTTGCTAATGGATTAATTATAGTGGTGTTTCTAATACAGATTCGCACAAAATAATATTTCAATAACATGGCACAGTTTCAAACAACAATATGTTTATTAATCATTAATCAATGAATTGGACAATGTGGATGTACAAAGCGTGATATGGTTATTGTTTTTACAGAAAGCGTTTTTTTAAGATTTTATTAATATTCAGTATCAATAATATTTCATGTACCTAATTGATTTGAATTGAGAATTATGCGATTTTCATTCTTTAAAGTGAAACAGCTCGTATGTACAGGTGCTATAAATACGATTATTTTATTTTAAATAGAACGGCAAATAAATGATTTAAATCAATACGTATAAGGCAATGAAAAGAGTATTTTATACAGATTAAACGTGTTATTCAGTAATAACTGAACTTAAGCGGACGTTCTCGTAATAATTAAAAACAATTTGAGTCTCACAATATGAAATGTGACGCTTGTTAAAAATAATTTAAATTTTGATTTCCTGGACACAGAGTTATCGTTCGGACCTTTCGGTGGTCGGTGTGACTTATATGCCGATTACTGAGGACCACATATATTCATTTATTATTACCCTATAATAGTTATGTTATTCATATTATAAATCTGCATTTTATCCACGGATATTTCTACGGCTTTTGTTGATTATTATTTTTCCCCGACTATTTTGATCTCGACACGCTACGATAGTGCTTACTTACTCGGACGGCGCATAACTCTTTCGTCCCTAAAAGTGACCATGCGTGGTTCTATTCATATTATCCGAAAAATAATTTACAGCCAGCTGTACAATGCGCCGAGCACGTACACATCCGCAGGGGTGAGTATATCTCCCATCTCTCTATGGTCTGACCGCTAAAAGACGTTTCATTGTATCGTATTCTGTGCGTGTGCCGACTGCATATAAATCGTTATAATACTTGTGTATACAAATTCATGGTTCTAAAAAAAAAAAAAAAACAAAAAAAGAAAGAATCGTATTGTTATTGATTGTTATTCGAAAATACGGTTTTGTGTACTTCATCACATTCGGGAACATATGGTTTTATTGAAACATTTAAATTGATACATATGAAAATATCGGCGGTTCCGAGTTGCGTGCGAAAATCGGTTTCTGGGTCGAATTGCGTGCGTGGTTTTTTCATAACAGGGCTGAGTTGCGTGCGCGGGTTTTTTGTGACAGAGCCGAGTTGCGTGCGTGGTTTTTTTGTGACAGAGCCGAGTTGCGTGCGAGATACAGTGTTGATGCCGCACAGTGTGCCAGATCACACATTTTGCGGACAATTTTTTTTTTTACCTTTAAATGAACCAATGAGTTACACTAAATAATTAAAGAATACATTTATTCTAGGAATACAAATTATTAAAACAATATTAATTCAAGTGATAATACAATAAAATTATTAGGTATCTCGTAAAATCGATTATATTTAAATATTTTATATGAGTAGCAAAAAGTGTAATTTAAAATTGCAGTCTAAATATTATAAAAATAAGAAAAAATAAAAAATAAAAATAAATAGGTTTGTTTATAAATATATATTTTGAGTTTTGTATTCAAACTTAAAACTCAACTGGCAAATTTTTGTACGCCAACTTTTCAATAAATTCCAAACGAGTTAACATTTTATTTTGAAATTGATGCATGTCATTAATATAATCTTCTTTTTCTAATATCTCCCGTCGTTTTTTTGTTACATTTGAGCTACGAATTTTGACATAAACATCGGTTTGTACGTTTTTCAAGATTTCTACAAATTGAAATATATTTGGATACGCAGAGTAAAACATACTGTTTAGTTTCGAATGGAATGACTCGCATGAATTAGTAGTGCGCTGCAATGAGTTAGAAAACTCAGCCCATAATGACGGTGGAAATTTAGAATTTGGTAAAACATAATTTCTTTCGAAAAAATTACAAAAATTATGCAATTGCTGATTATTTGGTTTTATGGCCATGAGGTCTTCAGCAAAACATTTATGAACATCCTCAGGTTTTAAAAAAGATAATCCAAAGAATAATTTTAAAAATTTTCCCACTTCTGATTTATTTTTAAAATTCTTACTAAGACCAAGTGATTGAATTTTTCTCCACATAGACTGGTCTAAGTGAAAACGACAACCTTTGCGAATTACTTCGGGGAAAATTTCTGAAATTGCTGTGTGTATTGCTTGTTCAAAATCAGCGTAAATTATACCTGGTGTAAAATTTAAATTCAATTCAACCATTTTTTCTATTAACTCGGAAAAAGCATCTTTATATATTTCTTTAGTTTTTCCCGTTAATAAAAAAAATACTAACGGTGTATAATTTGCATTTTTAGCTCCATGAATTATGAATAATTGGTAAAATGGTCTGGGACAGCTTTTAAACGTCCCATCAACATATAAAACATCACATTCAGTTAAATGTTTTAAGTTGGATTGTGTTGAAAATGCTACAATATTTTTTACTGAATTATTTATGAATAAAAAAATTTCATCTCGATTTGTTTTAATCTCACCTAAATTTGTAAGAGCCAAATGTAGTTCTTCTAAATTTGTAGGCAACTTTGGAATCATGCTTGACCGCGCATAATGAATATTTTTTCTTATCAGCGTCGTATCTGCAGTAGTTAAACTGGATATGTCTCCTTGGCGTAATTCTTTATGTAAAATTTTACACGGTTTTTCATACGGATCATCCAGAGCTTTACGTTTTAATTTGTTGCTGACTTTTTGTCGAGTTAAAATATTTATATCATCCTTGTCATGATCGTGATTTAAAACACTAAAAATAATATCACCATTTTCACTTAGCTTAAAAAAAGATTTACACAAACGTTTAGTACATGCCCATCTCTGTATGTTGTTATTTAAAAATTTTTGAAAATGAAATTTATACCCGTTAATTATATATAATTTTTTATTTTTTTCACTTAACATTTGATTCACTTCCATTTTGGCTTGAGTGTTGACTATCAACTGATATTCAATTCCAATTTCATATAGAATATAGATCGTTTAATATTATTTATCAAATTATCAACTTATATCTTATTGCCGAAAAGTCCCATTCCCTACATAGTACATAATACCATTGATTATAAATACTAGTATTTATAATCAATGATAATACCCATATATAGCTATCATATTAGATACAGATAAATGATTCTCCGGCCGACACATCCAGCTCGGTGAAAACTGGTTGTCTTTAAATAAAATATGCGCACGCAATATTCAGCTCTGTCATGAAGAAACCACGCACGCAATTCGGCTGTGTCTCGAAAAAACCGCGCACGCAATTCGGTTGTTGTCAAACATAGTTCTTTTTTTCCGCACGCAATTTGGATGCAGCCGAAAATATATACGTACATCGCAGGCTTTTAAAAAAAAAAAAAATATGAAAAACCAATATTTATACGATTCGTGTACACTCACAGAAAACTTAATCTTTAAAAAAAAATTAAAAACAAAACTACTCAGACGGCCTAATTCTGATTATTTACTGTATTACACTGTTATGCGTTAATACATATTGAACACATATAAGCTTTTAATGAAAATGGGTTATCAACTTTTATAGCGTCAAGC
Source organism: Therioaphis trifolii (assembly GCA_027580255.1). Taxonomy (NCBI): domain Eukaryota; kingdom Metazoa; phylum Arthropoda; class Insecta; order Hemiptera; family Aphididae; genus Therioaphis; species Therioaphis trifolii. The sequence goes on along the minus strand of CM050404.1, from coordinate 141,709,137 downwards.
CTGTGCCCGCGGACATGAGATAAACTGTATCACCGTGAACATTTCTGATTTATTTTGTTCGTCGACATTTTTTTGTAGATATGTTTTTCAAAATAATGATAATACACCATTTATGAGTTCCGAAAGGATCGAGGCGGCAGCTGCACACAATGTCTAACAAAAGAACAAGACTCCCACTGCGAATACTAAGGTAGTAAGGTGATTTCCTTCACAGAAATTCGGACTTGTCGGGGGACGTTGCAACGCATATAGGTATGTCGTTTTCCGAGGACCGGCCATCTGCAGTTGTCATAACCCTCGCTATATTATTCATACGATTTAGTGATCTAAGTTAAATAATGTTTTTTCCTGTTGTAGTTATTTTCAAATGTCTCATATTTACATATTAAATGTATATATATGTATGTATGTATGTATGTATGTACATGTAACCTTTTATAATTTTGTGTAATATTGTGTTCAACATACCTGCTTATTCATAACAGAATTACGAGCGTTTAATTTATCTCTAAACTATTTTATTATATAGAAATCACATATGAACATTTTTATCTGGACGTAAGCGATCACACTGGAGAGGTGAAATTTTTCTCGAAAATATTAACGTTCATTGACTATTAAAAACGCATTCATCTCGATTTTGAAGATTTTGATTTACAGTACGATAAATACACATTAGTATAGGGAATAGGTGTACTAGCTACCATATTGAAATTAAGAAGACACAATGCACATAATGTTTTTGGAAATTCTAATTAATATTATGTTTGTAAATTTTAAAATATTATACTGTGACACACACACTCGCGCGCGTGTGCGTGCGCATAAAATCTACGCGTGCACACCTGCATCACAGCTATATTTTTCATCTAAAGTTTAATTGTATCGATTCTACTGAAATAATAAAATTAATAATATTCAACCAATATAATTTTTATTTTTTATACGACTGTATGTGACTTTATTTTAATACACATATAAGGTTCTAAATTAGTTTGTTCACGACATTTTTTTATAGACTATTAGGATGGATTTGTTAATGGTATAATCATTTATATAATAGCTTGTATTGTTTTAGTGCACTGGAATGTCAATTCACTAATGTATTCAACAAATGGGATACTTACACTCAGGTATCTAATTATTTGTTGATGTGGGAATTTACCTACTATTTACCTGTCACATTATGTTTCACGAAGGAATGTACCAAACATTAATGGTGAATACAATATATATACGTACATCACACTCTTTGGTAATTAAATATGAAAAACCAATATTTACACGATACCATAGGTGTGCGCAGACTTTCATTGCAGATGCATCATATAAAATTAAGCAGCCCATTTTTTTAACAATTGGCCAAATAAATATTGAATAGTCAAAACTATTGGTCATATTATACCCTGGCAGTGTTATTGTTACCTAAGTGGCTATAATAATATAATTATTTTTTTTTTTTAAGAATTGACAAATGTCAACATACAAAATGTAAAGAAAAATTTGTTCACTGCTTTTGAAAACTCAAAACACCAAGTTACAATTACCATCAGACTTAATTAGTTATATTACCTACATAAAATCATAAAATACTTAGTCAATTAATTTTTTAATAATTAAATAAAATACATTGTATATTGAAATAGGTAGGAAATAATATGGAACATACCTAAGATTTTCCAGCGGAAGCGGTCAATGCGCCAGCTAGCTAGTAGAGCTAATCTGCTAACCACTACCACCATCCGGCTGACGACAATAACCAAAACATTGAACGTCATATACATAGTATTATAGTACCTATATAATGTATAATGTATATTTTTATATACATTTTATTTTTATATTTTGTTTAATAACATATTAACTGATATCTTTGTCTACACTATATTTTAAAAATAATTATTTGATGGTTCACATCAATTTTATTTTATTATTAATTATTAAAATTTACATTGAATTATTAAATAATGAATTGCCCCGACCGGCCCATAGACTAATCAATCGGCCCAAAAAATGTGGCAGATGCAGCATATGAACCTTCTTCTGCACCCGTGCGCACGCCTATGCACGATACCTTTACAGAGATTTATCGTTCGTACCTTTCGGTGGTCGGTGCGACTTATATGCCGATTACTGAGGACCACACATATTAAGTCATTATCGCCCAATAGTTATGTTCTTCGAATTACAAATTTGCGTTTTATCCTCAGATATTTCCACGCTTTTTGTTTATCATTATTTTTCCATCGACTATTTTGAGCTCGACACGCTACGAGTGAGTAACCTACTCGGACAAGTGACGACCATTAATTCGACCGTCCCCCAAAAAGACCATGGGTGGTTTCTATTCATCTCCGAAAAATAAATTATAGCCCGCAGCACAATGGAGTATCTGAGCACGTACATATCCACTGCAGAGACGTGTACACATCTTTCATCTCTCTCGTCTGACCGATAAATAACATATTTTCATTGTATCGTACACACGTTCGTGCGCCGACTGCGTTTAAATCGTTTTTATACTTTTGTGTACGAATTTATGACTCAAAAACGAAAAAAACCGCTCGTTTTACAATTACTTTTTCTTCGTAAATACGGTCCACTGCGGGAGTTAGACCGGTCCTAAATAACATTTCACTGCACACGGACAGTGTACCGCCTGTTGGAAATATTTTATTTACACCATCACCGAATACACAACTAAGAGTTTTATCATCCCTTTTATACGATCAACAACGATGTGCATTTCGCCCGACGAATACGTGGTTTCAAATGTTCGATTTTCGTTCATTTGACGTACCTACATCAATTAACGTCTTCGCATACCGCTCGAAAAAAAAACGATTAATAAAAAAAACTTCGTTTCATACGATAATAATTATGTTATGAAGAAAGTAAAAATTCTACGTAAAAATAATAATTTTTTTTTTCTAGTGACATCTTGTTTAAAAAAAAAATACCAAACACGCTGCAGTTATTGGTTCCTAGATGTACAGATTTTTTTCTCTAAATTAATTTTCTTTTCTCTGACTACTCAACCCAAAACATACACATTAATTAAACTATATGTTCTCTACTTCGCTAATTCGAGACAAACCGGTCAATGTGTTATATAATTAGACCAGCAAAGTCATATGTTGCATGACGCAGTATACTAATTGAGTCCCTATACCTGAATGCGGTGGTATACGATTGCGTACGATTGTCCCTTTTAGTAAAACGATTGCGTACGTTTTTACGATTGCGTACGATTTCTCTACCTAGGCCTTAAAAACATTACGATTGCGTACGAAAATGAGTGCAACGTTGCCAACATGTACGAAGAATTCTTCATGTATGAAGAAATATCCTTATGTACAATGTTTGTACCTACATTTGTCAGTAATTCTTTTCGTATTATTTCGATTGGTCGAGTTGAAATTGAATCGCTGGCTTTTCGTTTGCAATTTTCTCTGAGAACTTGGCGGTCAATATTTTGAGGTGTTATTGCTTCATGTTTGTGTTCACCGATTACCGAAATAACTTGAGTTTTTTTGACATCAGTTAAAATACTGGCATAACAGCTTTTGTTATAACATATCCATTTTAACAATTCGTCTTTGCGTTTTCTTATAAAACGATATTTATGTGAAGAAACCACAGCTAACTCTTTCCCACGTTCTGACATTATAATTTTTAATGAACTCTCCATAGTTAAAACCAGTGACTTATCGAATGACAAGTTGGTCGCATACTAGTATAACGATGTTAAAGTGTGACACGCGCCAGGAAATCCAATATAATAATCGGCATTTATAATCTTATCTCATAATATTTTACAGATTACCAAAAAGTACCTATTGGCCTGGAAATAATAGTCTCGGTAACGTTTATGAAATTGTATCAAATATAAGCAATCATTTCCTAAAATAAGTTATACTACAAATTTTCACGATTTTGAACAACGGCAACGTTGCACTAAGTATTAGTAGGTAGAATGTACGCAATCGTAATAATGAAAAAGGTCCATACGGAATCGTATCATACGCAATCGTAACGCATCCCCTGAATGGGAAAAAAATAATATACTAATTGAGTCCCGGGTACAAACGAGACATATTATACTAATTGAGTCCGGGGTTAGGAAACTAATTGTATACGAATTGAGTCCGAGGATTATTTCGAGTAAAATATAAAATAACCGTCCTGAGTCCGGACACAGCGGAAATCATGCCGTACAGCCGTGCAGCGCGTCAAAAGCCGCTTCATTCAGATATACCTATATATATATACGTATCGTTCATATCATTATTATGACTTCCGTCAGATAATATTGTAACATATTAAATTAAGGGCAGGGAATTTTAGATTTTATTTCTATCATCGCTTGTATAATGATCACCGTAAATTTAATACTATTGAATATATACAATGCTTATCTCATAAATTCTTAACAATACAAAAATGTTATTTTATCATTATCTACATTTATTTAATTATACACAAATTATTCATATTATATTATACCCCTAAATAATTATATATTTAAATTATATTTTACGGGGCTCAGTATTAGTATTAAAACTTGGACTAAAATGATGTTTATTATTATTATTATTTTTTCTGTAAACACTTTTTCGTATAGAAATCCTTGTCCAAAAGTTTCGTCCAGCAACTCTTTAGATTTGAAATTGAACTGAAATGGTACTTTAGAGAGGTCATTTTTCCAAAATCTTCATAGCTTTTCCAGTAATCAAGAATAACGATCGAAAAACTGAGTAAAAACGGTAAAATCGGTAAAAATCCGCCGTAAACGAGATTTTCACTGTTCAGATTTTAGGTATTTAGTCATAAATCGAAAAGTATTGAAACTAGAAACTTGAAAATTTTATCCAATATCAAATACATACTTTTTTATATTGGACAACATTTTCAGAACAATTACAGGACTTTTGACTTAAATATAGAACTTTTAATTTACCAAATTGTTTGAAAGTTTTTATTTAATATAATTTTAAATATTTGATAAAAAGTTCTGAAAATTTAATATGACCTTACTCATATACCTACCTAATTATCCTAACAAAAATTCAAAAATCGTGATTCAGGATTTTTTTTTATCCACCCTTTAATAAATTATTATAATTGTTATAACAATTGAAGTTTAAATGAGTTATATCTAATTGAATATTTTATGAGGGTTTCATTACAAAAAAACTCACCAAAATTATACAAATAACCGTAAAATACGTAAACAGTATTTAAATAATAATATATTATATTACACTGAAACTTTGCTCAGAGTCGTTTTATACTAAAGAAATGAGTCATCATTTCTTTGAAACTTAATACATTCATCACCAATATCTTGTCCGAGGACCGAAGGGACGAAGGACGAACTCGTACCACCATCATCTCACTTAACACCTTTTTTTTTTTTTTTAATTATTTTTGAAAAAACACATTCTTGTTCGATTCCCCTGACACGTTTTAAACAACAACGGGACTTTTAACTCTACATAAATGCTCTTAGAATAATATAATATAATTTTGTTTCTGACAGCCAATTCCGATGGTGTATAGATTTATACTATATTTATGGTATTTTAAAGAGAAAAATTTCCTTGTATGTGTACATAGGTATATATGCCATCATTACCATCGGAATCATAATATATTATAATATATGTATTATGGTATCTATATAGTACTTACATACGAGTTGTTTTATTTGAAATAGCGAAAATCGCATAATTCTGAATTTAGATTAATTAGATGGAATTATTAAAACTAAATATTCATAACATATCAAAAAATGTTTTCTATAAAAACGATGATTACGTCACGCTTTGTACACCCACATTGTTAAATTCATTGATTAATAATCATAGTGTTATTTGAAACTGTACCATAATAAAATATTATTTTGTGCGAACCTGTATTATGAATGACATTAATTAATTCATTGTCCACGGGGAGATCAAGTAATTTCTATTGTGTTACGTCATAAAATGCTATAATTTTTTTTTCAACATTTACAAAATAATTTTAAAACGTAAAAATATGTTGAACCTTTAACTACAAGTATTCGGCACTCAGTATTATAATATTCACCTCACCCTTCGATATAATATGTATATAGGTATAGTATTATTATGAAATATTAATCAGACATAGGTAATGAAATGTAACTTCGTTAACCTCGAAAAGGTTACAGTTTCTAAAAAAAAAAGTAAACCAAAACACAATTAGACATATTGGCGTTAATATTTTATTTTTCGCAGGCCAAAGATGGAGTGTTTAAAAAAGGATGAGGAAATGCACACCCTACACTTCCTAAATGACGCCTCTGAATAAATATGCTTTTAAAAAACTACAAAAAGCTGGTAAGTGAGATGATGGTGGTACAAGTTCGTCCTTCGTCCCTTCGGTCCTCGGACAAGATATTGGTGATGAATGTATTAAGTTTTAAAGAAATGATGACTCATTTCTTTAGTATAAAACGATTCTGAGCAAAGCTTCAGTGTAATATAATATAATATTATTTAAATACTGTTTACGTATTTTACGGTTATTTGTATAATGTTTTAAATGCTTGGAAAAAAAATCTTGAGTCACGATTATTGATATTTTTTCGGTATTGATACTATAGTATAAGAGTAAACTTGTATTAAAATTTCAGAACTTTCTAACAAATACTCAATATTTCATTAGAAATAAACTTAAAAGAAATCAGACAATATCGTGAAAAATCGTATAATAATTTATTAAAGTGTGTATAAAAAAAAATCCTGATTCACGATTTTTGAATTTTTGTTAGGATAATTAGGTAGGTATATGAGTAACGTCATATTAAATTTTCAGAACTTTTTGTCAAATATTTAAAATTATATTACGTAAAAACTTTCAAACAATTTGGTTAATTAAAAGTTCTATATTTAAGTCAAAAGTGCTGTAATTGTTCTGAAAATAATGTCCAATATAAAAAAGTATGTATTTGATATTAGATAAAATTTTCAAGTTTCTATCTTCAATACTTTTCGATTTATGACTAAATATCTAAAATCTGAACTGTGAAAATCTCGTTTACGGCGGATTTTTACCGATTTTACCGTTTTTACTCAGTTTTTCGTAAAGAACAGATTCCTTTGTAAACCGTTATTATGATTAGTGAATATTCGTGACTGGTCAATGGCTTGATGATTGGCATTCAATGGCTTGAATCATTGAATCATTTATTTTTTTTTTTTGTTAACTCATGGCCATTTGATTAAATTAAAACTGAGTGCTACAAATCTAGTACAAATTGTCTACTGCGATGAATTCTGAATCACTATATAAAGGCAACAATGAAAAAAAAAAAAAAAAGCTGGTAAGTAAGTTCGTCCTTTCGGTCCTCGGACAAGATATTGGTGATGAATGTATTAAGTTTTAAAGAAATTATGACTCATTTCTTTAGTATAAAACGATTCTGAGCAAAGATTCAGTGTAATATAATATATTATTATTATTTAAATACTGTTTACGCATTTTACGGTTATTTGTATATTTTTTTAAATGTTTGGAAAAAAAATCTTAAGTCACGATTATTGATATTTTTTCGGTATTGATAGTTTAGTATAAGAGTAAACTTGTATTAAAATTTCAGAACATTCTTACAAATACTCAATATTTCATTAGAAATAAACTTAAAAGAAATCAGGCAATATCGTGAAAAATCGTATAATAATTTATTAAAATGTGTATAAAAAAAATCCTGATTCACGATTTTTGAATTTTCGTTATTAGGTAGGTATTCGGCTTAAAAGTAATGCGAAGAGGTGGGCGTTGTCAAGGGTGGTGTTGATCGACCCTCCGAGTTATGTAGAACTGTTTTTAGGTTCGACTCACACACGCAAACACACATATACCTACACACACTCACCTGCACATTATGTTTATCGTTGGCCGATATGGTGTGTAACCTTTTTTTCCCAGAACAATCGATTTTGATAATCATTACTGCAGCGCTTTATGTGTAAAACGTCATGTCTCGGTTCCGGCGGTCTCACCCGTTCTTCAAAAATAAATATCGCGTTAGTACGTTTCAAAACATAAAATTGATGAGAACCGAAATCAAACGACGTTATTTATCGTTTTAACCCTTCAGCAAACGCCTGGGATCTAGTATATCCCTATATACAAAAACAAAAACCTATATAGTTTGTATGATATTTATTTCTGTATCCAGAAGATCATAAATGTTATAAACTTGAATCGATTTTCATTTTATTAGAAATGTTCAAAAAAAATTTTAAATCTTAAAAAAAAATCTATTCGTTCAAGCTGGATTGGATCTTATTTGACCATAAAAGCTGGTTTCACACGGAGCGGTTTAATCGCGCGCGGTCGCGGTTAAAAATCGCGGCGATTAATCGCCTAAAATTATACAAATATGTTGACATTGATGTATTCACACGGGAAAAACCACGCGTTTTAAAATCGCTTTCGACCGCCTTATATTGTTCTCGTTCAATTTTTCAGCGGTTGGAAGCGGTTGATTTTTAAAATTTAATTGCCTATTTCTAATACAACTGTTTAGACGGGGCGTTTAAACCGCTGCCGTTACATGTTTTCATTCAATAATGTACCATTCATGTGTTTGCACGAAAATTATTGATATTATTATTATATTGATATAATGTTATAAACTCGTAATAATTTTTAAAAAACGAAACGAATTATAAATATGGGATTTGACAACGAGGAGTTCAAAAATAATTTAGTTACAATTTCGATAAGGAATTAGTAATGTAATTTAATTACCAAAAAACCGTAATCTCCCTAACAATGGTTAACTGTTATAAAAAGTCCACTTTATTAGAAGTCCACATAATATTTTCAAATCATTTAAAAAAAAAAAAATTTTACATGAATTCAAATTAACCTATATAAAATTCGGCTATTTTTCTATTTTTAGATAATAATTTGATTAAATATTACTTAAGTTATGCGAATTCAAAAAAGTGGAAACTTTTTTTCGCCTTCCTGAACAATTTCAACTTTGTGACTTAAAACAAGTGTGCACTAAGCCATCGATATATTCTGAGGCATATTGAACCAGTACACTGGTTTATGGAGTAAAAGAAAATTCAATATTAAAATTGTACCTTTACCTTAACGTGACGGTCAATCATTCTTCTGGTGGAACTGGAACTCGCATATTCGTATGTTGTTTTATTACATATTTACCAATAGGTCATTGAATCAATAATATTGTTAGTAGTTAAATATATTATGCTGTGGACATGTGTTTCTATTTTCAAAATGATTATATAATATATTATAATTAGTATAAATAAATAATAAATTCAAGTGACAATGAAAGCCTTTCAAATTTGGCGGGTAAATTCAAAGGCGTTTTAATCGCACGCGATTTAATCTCCTAGTGTGTATATAACGTCCACCAAAGCGGTTTTAAATCGCCGCTTTTCTTAGCCGCGCGACCGCGCTCGATTAAATTGCTCCGTGTGAAACCAGCTTAAATTTTAACTGTTTGCGTTAGTCAAAATCATCACTAAGAATAAATATTTATATTTGGTTCTCGATATTACGTGATAATATACCACGATAGATATTCAACATCAATACACCATAGTAATTCAACAGCGTCGTGCAAATTAACACAATACGTTACCGTTTTAACTCGATTCGTTTATTAGTTATTATCATTGTATTTACAGCTAATAGATAAAAAACTAGAAGGTTTACTAACGATTTTATATTACAATTATATATTATTATATTAAAGTAATGCATAATTTACAATATTAAATCTCGCCATTTATATCACCTTAATTAATTTCGGTATAAAGGTTGCTCTACAGACAATTAAAACATAATTAAAATTTATCAATTTCCGATTGTACTCAATTAAGTGAGAGTATTTTAAATGGTTTCAAAAAGGTATATTATTTTTTCAAAATAATGAACAAGAATATTTAAATAATAAAAATGAAGTATTTGATACTTGTGAATTATAATAACTATTAGGTCATGCAGTTGACGGTTAATCGTGGAAGTTATTAGGATTGTAAATAGAAAAAAAATATTAAAAACATAGTGTACCATACCGTTTTTTTAAGAATTCTGTTGAAAAATTATAGTACGCTATACTTTAAGTACGTTAGTTATTTTAAAACTCCAATGTAAAAGATAACCCATGAAACTCGTTATTTCGTTATTCGTTTATGCCTATGGTCATTTGACCTATGGTTATTTCAAACTGAAATCTAACATCATTAGACACGACGTGTATAATATGTATTGGGTTCGTTTAGATAATAGTGTATTGATCATTAAACTGCAGTCCCCAACAATATATTATGATTCCGATGGCATGTATGCCTATGCACACATACAAGGAAAATCAATTTGTTACTGTCATTTGTTAATGCTTAAAATTAGGTCATTCCTTTACGACATAATGTTATAGTAAAATAGTTTGTGCTTAAAATTCGTTGTTTTCAAATACCGTTTTTGAACTTGATGTACATACACCATCGGAATCGGCTGTCAGAAACATAATTATATGTATAAATATAAAAGTAGTCGTCTACTTTTTTTGAGGATTGTTGTATTATATTCAAAAACAGTGTGCCTACAACCTATTTTTGAATTATATTCGAAAAATAAATAGCAATTATACTTTTTTATTTCATTGGTGAGATACGTTTTTTGAAATTAATATAAAAACTGTATTGTTATTGTTATGAAAATTGTAAGAAAATAAATTAATAAATATTTCGTTATTTTTAAAGTTATTTTTTTTTATATTTGCCATAAATTTCTTGTGTTTTATTAAATAATAAGTTAAAATAAATCCACTATTTTTATGAGTCAAATGTTGCCATGATTTGTGTACGAAAAGTCGACGTATGGAGACTATGGAGTATATTGAAAGGTTTTTAAATGCATCGATCGATGTTATATCGACTGTCGTAAAATATACAGACGGCACATACATAAATTACCAATTCGCACGTTACACAATCAATAAACACGCCAGTATATTGGAAATACACGGTGATCGCGTGAGGAACATTTTAATCGTAAAAACATATTCTACTTATTACGCAATATTATTTTCGAATTTTCAATGTTTAACTAGTGTAGAAATATAACGTCATCGAAACGGAGGAACAGCTTGATATAATATTATAATTGTCGCGTAACCGCATTAATAAACGTAATTGTGGAATAGAAATTAGAATACATTCTCGACGTTACTCGACATTCGTCGTGGGTAAATTGCGTGCGTCTCGAGCGTAACGAAATATACGGTCGTGTAGAATGGCCCGTCGGGACGATTACGAATGAAATCAATGACTTGATACCTTGCCGATCCTCGTTTTTTCATTTCGTTATAAGTTTATGGTATAATAAAATTCGAAGAAATCCTGCGGAGCCTCGGTAAGAGAAAAAAGGAACGTTTTATCTTGTCATCTGGACGGCACGGTACGTCGGCACCACCGGTGTCTGGAAATAATAATCACTGACGCTATGTTGATCGACTCTCCGAGTAATTTAGTACTGGTTTTAAATCCGTCTCATACTCGCACGCACGCACACACACACACACACACACACACACACACACACACACACACACACACACACACACACACGGTATTTACTCTCGGCGGACCCTTGCAACGTCTTACCTGCAACAGTGTAACACGACAGACGGCGGGTAAGTGGATGGCGTCGGCGACGGTCGTATCTCGTCTTTACCCCGTGAAATACCATACACATTTTATGGCGGCCGTCTGTCAGGCGTCACAGGGAATCGAAATTTATCGCCTATAGCGATCTTTGGCCGTTCCCACAAAGAGAGGGTCGTTTTTCGTTACACATGCACACACACACACACACATGGACATAAAACACACGTACGCACACACAATAAACATAGACGCGCACACGCAAACACACGTACGCACGCACGCATATAAACGTACGCCTGCTTTCATATATATATGTTACGGGCAAAGTGGAAAATTCGGGCAATGTATACAATGCCCGGGCATTGTACACATTGTCCGATGCATATTGGGCAATGTGAATTGTAAAGTATTTATACAAATTATACATTTCAAAAATTGTGAAGTACATTTATTCTAATAATTACATAATTAATAATCATTAAATGCTACGTCTGTTCTCTGATTAAACACTAACTATTATACATAATTAATTAATTTTTATATTATTATTATTTTTATTTATACTAATTTATTTCAAATAATTTTTAATTTATATTACTAATTATACTATTTATTATACTATTATACTACCTATTTATTTTCACATGTACTGCTTGAACATTATACTTATTTAGGAGTTTATAATCTCCTAAATCAGTAATCATTCGGCTTCAATTTTTGGGAACTATTCGTTATAACTTATATTAATAATATGTTTAATTAATACGTCGTATTTTAATTTACTTAAATACACATTATTCAGATTTTTTTCTTTTAACACAATATTCAATTTTGTATTAAAATTTTCCATTTTAAATAAAATGTAGAAAATAAATAAATAAATGTTTGGTTAAGCACTGTATAACAAAAAATAAATGTTTAAGCACAATATACACTGAGTGACAGTATACAACTAAAGTAAAACTGTACGTACCAAAATTATATGAGATAATATATCTATCGGTTTCTTTATCGGGATATATAGTGCATTTAATGATTATTAACTTATTTCACAATTTTTATAAATAAATTGTATATAAAAATTAATACTATTAATGTATAAATACTTTACAATTCACATTGCCCAATATGCATCGGGCAATGTGTACAATGCCCGGGCATTGTATACATTGTCCGAATTTTCCACTTTGCCCGTAACATATATATGTTACGGGCAATATGTACAATTTGGGCATTATATACAATGCCCGGGCACTATAGAAAATGCCCGTCGTATATTGGGCAATATAGACAATGATATATTATTATAATATAATGTTTTATTAGATTTTATTATTTTATTATTCAGTAATTTTATTAATTCATAAATAATTAGTGTACTAATTAGATACTTATAAGATTTTATTATTAGGTAATTATTATAAAAGATTTGAAAATATCTAATTATACGTGAGCAACTTCTTCGGCACGTTTGTATTTTAATGGGCGAAGTAGTACATATTTTGTAAGGTGATCCTGGTAAACCATTATAAAAATATACTCACCATCCGATTGTGCTTGCATATCTATGAGGTCTAAGTGACAGCGAGAATTCATTTGAGAAGATATAATTGGTTTCACAACCAACCCTTTCTTGACTGTGCTCCATTTTTTTTTGGCACGATTCACAATTATTTAAGTATATCATAATCATATTTCTAGTGATACTTTTGTATTTTTTATTTACTTCGTGTTCCATTCTATTCCGACCACCGAGTCCAGTCGATAAATGAACATCATGTATAATATCAAAAAAATCTTCGTTGTGTACATAATATTTTATTTCATTATTTTCAGATAATGGTACAATTAACTTGTTATAACATCGGTAACCTTTAAAACGTCATATTTTTTAAAAGTTTGTAATCTTTTGGTTCCTTTTTTTTTAATTATTTTTCAATTGAATTACGTGCGAAATGAATTCATTATATTTCAACTTTGTTAGAAATAAAGTATTGGAGCCTTTTTTTTTAAACACATCATTCAAAGCTGCATTAAACTTTTCCATATTCAAATATTTAAAAATACGCACTTTAACTGCACTATCCAAACGATACAAATAACACGATGTAACTAAATAGTTGATTTTACGAGAGTAAACCCGTATAGGTATAAGGTCTTATCGATTATGGTATTACGATAATAAAAATGAAAGTGAAACATATTAGAAAATATAAAGGAATCTAATCATTAAAGTATAATCAAAAACATCTGTAACCGTTAAAATCCCAGTATCGGTAAGTATTTATAAAAACATTGAAGTTGTTCTTTCGGGTGTTATTATAAACCCGATAAAATTATAGAAAAGTATCATTACAGTAGGTAATATACTAATATACAATAAGTATCTAATTATTTATGAATTAATTAAATTACCGTATAGTGAAATAATAAAATCTAATAAAACATTATATTGTAATATATCATTCGGTGAAAGACATAAGCGCCAAAATGAGATAAGAAAAAAAAAAATCGTACCTTACAAAAGCGCCAAAATCGTATCGTACATAAGCGCCAAAATTCTAGGTACCCTGTGTGCTACGCAGTGGCGGCTCGTGCCTAGGTGTGCAAGCGTGCGCACACCACATAGATTAATTAGATATTATAATAGTGAAAATGTATAATAATAATGCATTTATGTATAATAATAAATTCAATGACAAATATCTGTTAAACTGTATTTATTATATAAAAAAATTAAATTTTAAAAACAAACAAACGACAATTATTATTATACTCCTAATTAATATTTTTAAAAGTAATATTATTAACTATAAATATTTTACTAATTACATTTATACTTAAAATAGACTAATTTTTTAAAAATAAATGTTTGCAATAATTGCACACCACCTACTTTGAACACGTCAACAACTAACGAGCCGCCACTGGTGCTACGGTTAATAGATAGGTATTAAATAACAGATAATATTATATTTATAACTATGTCGATCAAAAACTCCAAACGTTTAATCGTAATCGATAAATGTATTATCTGATCACGATAGATTGTCACACAGACAGTGGGTGAGCAATTCAGTGTTAAAACATATTGTTAGTACCTATTTCGTTAGCAATCGTGAAAGCATCATTCGCTAAAATGGATTTTATAAAAACTGTTACGAATAAAGGTGTTGTGTGTATTTTATTTAATGAGCAAAAATATAGATTTTTACGAGAAATGGCCAGTGGTAATGTGTCATTGAGGTGCACCAAAAAAAAATGTTCTGCTAGAATAGAGATGGATGGACCTATGACTACAATTCTTCGTGTTAATGGTGAGCATTTACACGATATAGTGAATGCTCATGATGCCCAGTGTCATATTTTGCGTAATAATTGTAAAAGAAAAGCAACTGAAAATATTACCGACAGACCATCGAAAATAATGCGTTATGAGTTGTGTGCTGCTGAAAATATTGAAATGGTTTCAGATGATATTGAAAATATTCGAGTTTCAATGTACAGACAAAGACGTAAATTATTGCCGATAACGCCTCAATCATTGGAAGAAGCTATTAATCAAGTTAGTAACCGAAATATTTTAACTAATAGGAATGAAACGTTTTGTCACGTAGATACAGAAAGCAAAATCATTTTTCTGACCACTAAATCTAATCTTCAATATATGTGCCACAATAGTTCACTTTTAGTTGCCGATGGTACATTTTACGTGTGTCCTAAATTCTTTTACCAGCTGTATACGATACATGCTTATAGCTGTGGAAAATATTTACATTTAATTTACTGTTTACTACCAAGTAAAACTTCAAATTGCTACGAATCAATGTGGAAATATATACAAAAATTGTGTGAAAAATATGATTTAGAATTTTCTCCAGAAACACTATTAGTTGATTTTGAAAAAGCAGCACATGATGGATTTTTAGCAGTTTTTCCAAATTCAAAAATAAAATGCTGTAAATTTCATTTAGGACAATCGTGGTTTCGGAAAATTCAAAGTTTGGGTCTTCGAAATGAATATGTGAAGAACTCTGAAATAGGGATTTGGTTGAAGTCTGTTTTTGGTTTGGCTTTTCTTCCGTGCACCGAAGTATCTGATGCTTTTGCAGATTTAATGTCCATCGCACCTGAAGATCAAACAGTTTCCAAATTTAGTGATTACATTTTAGAAACATACATTGATTCTAGTTTATTTCCATCTAAAATTTGGGCTGAAATTCCGGATAATGACGTTATACGAACTACAAATGCAGCTGAATCATATCATCGACATTTAAAAGATCAATTCTATGTTTCTCATTGTTCCGTACATATAGTAATTGATGTATTATTAAAATTACAAAGCGAAACATATTTATACATGAACTCTCCTTCTAACTGCAATAAATCAAGGATATCAAACGATGAAGTAATTTTAAATTGGAATAAATATCAGCATGGTGAAATAAATCGTTTGGAATATTTAAAAAAAGTATGGTTAAAAAATCAACCAATTTATTAAATTTATATTTATTGCATGTATATATTGACATTATTGAAATTATTTTTACAAAAATTCAATCAATTTATTAAAATTATATTTATTGCATGTATATATTGACATTATTGACATTTTTTTTTACAAAAACTCAACCAATTTATTAATTATTGTTAATATAATGTATATATTTATTATTATTATTGACAATTTTTTTAATTTAATATATTATATGAAATAATTTTTTATAGAATAGCATTTCTTAATAACTATATTTAACATATAAAATATTAATTTTGGCGCAAATGATAGGTCATTATTATACCTTTGGCGCTTATGCCATGTGTTAGGTAAAACAGGTATACAATATTAGATTGGCGCTTATGTCATACAAATTTTGGCGCAAATGATAGGTCATTTTTGTACCTTTGGCGCTTATGTCATGTAGCCATATCATTGTCTATATTGCACAATATACGACGGGTATTTTCTATAGTGCCCGGGCATTTTGTATAATGCCCGGGCATTGTATATAATGCCCAAATTGAACATATTGCCCGTAACATATATACAGTTGGGTCTCGATACAACGAGGTTGGGGAAAGGGGTCGTTCAGATTATCGATTCGTTCGGATTATCTATGACTTTAAAAAAAAAATCATTTTCCTTGTAATTTGAATTTTTAATTTTTAATTTTGTTTATAATTTTTTTAAATCATACTTATATTACATTCTTATATGTATTAATCCGTTAAAATTCGTTAATTAAAAAGATAATGAGTGCAACAAATTGTATGTATGTATATGTGTGTACAGTCAGTAAATATATTTATCACGTATCATAAACCTTGGTGCTTAAAATATTTGTATATGTTTTTTTTAACTGTGAAGTTCTTATACGTTGATTAAATGTCTTGTCCCGCAAAAGTCTAACCAACTTACGTATATTATATGTATGAATACAGCGATGCGATAATTCTCAAGCCCGTTCGGATTACCACGTCTTTCGGATTAGCCTATGTTCGGACTAACGAGACTCTACTGCGGTGGTTTTCAAACTTTTTAACAATTCGGCACACTTTATCTCATAAAAATTTTTCGTGGCACACCAATCCATATAATAGCATATAATAAACACAATGTGCGATAATTAAACGTTCTGCGACACGACGTAAAACGATAGAGACGGCTGCGACGGGCATACTAATATTAATCACTATTATATGTATCTATGATTAATGATTCAGCCTTTATGTTTAGTATTTATCAGTTTTTTCCAAGGCTTTGCACCCAAATCAACCCGAAACCTGAAAAACTCCATATTTTTTCTTCATTGTTCGAAAAACTATTGAGAAATTAGAAAAATTACCTCTTTAAAGTACCATCTCAATGTGATTTCTAATCTATAGAGATACTGGATAAATCTTTTGGACCAAATCTACTACCCAAAAAAGTGTATACAAAACAAATTAACATTGTAAAACCAAAAAATTCTTCCCTCCACTTTAAATCTAAAAATGGGTCAATACCTCTATAACACCAATTTATTTGTGGGGACTCAAAATCCGAATTATCCTAAACCTTTATACACCCGTTGGAAAACCCAATTTAAAATTAAAAAACCCGAAACCCAAAACCCGAAAAACCCATTCGGGTGCAAAGCCTTGGTTTTTACCAAATATCGATAATAATGCAGGCAAATACAGAATTATAAAACTATTAAGAGATTTATCGCGGCACACCAGTGTGCCGCGGCACACCGGTTGAAACCACTGCTCTACTGTATATGTTTGTTGTTTATGTTTTAGGTGTAATATATTTTAATCACGGGACGATCTTTCCTGACTACGTGAGTTTATGTATTGTACCATCATTATCACACGTACAGTTTCCCTTCTCCCCCCCCATGGTTCGTTTTCTATCATTATTCAACGGATCACAGCAGCGGCTCGATAAATAAGTATACAGACGGGTGGGCCGAGTCAGGGGCCTGCCCGTACACCGAAAACAATAATATGTATTATTTGTTTTTTTTTTTTTTTTTAGTCGATAAATTTAACGTTCAGTTTCTAACAGCTACTTATAACCTTTAGCCATCGGCCCGCAGGTACGCACGTGTAATACGGCTTGACAATGATTTCTCTGTATCATCCGACTGCCGTTTGATCAGACTTAGTACATATTCATAATAATTATGGTATACAATCGATGGACACTAGCGGTAGTATTATACCTGTTACGTGTATATGATAAATATTAGATTGTTTTTTTTACTGAATTCCACATCGTATTTATGTGGTTTTCACAAACTTATGTTCAGTGGTTTACCACTTTTGTGCGCGAAACCACTCATATATTATGATTAGGGATGAGAAGTTATAGGATTTGTATATTTTTTTCTGTATCTTCTATTTATAGCTAGGTGAGCTAAAAATCTGTTCTATAACCTAATGAATTTAAATTTGGTATTTAAATTTTGCATATTTTTGCATATATTGGTAGTTTTCTTAAGAGTTGTATATTCATGTTTTTTTTTGTGCATAAAAATGCATATTTAGTAAAATTATGTAGATTTTAATACAATTGACTTGAAAAATGTATTACTTTATGGAATTTGATATGTTTGTAGTCGATAAACAATAAAATAAAAATGCAGATAGCAAATTTGACAATTGTAGAATTGTCAATGTAAAATATAATATGTAAAATAATTATTAAATATATTACAAAACTTATAAAATTGTCAATTTATCACTCAGTTAAAAATTATTTATATTAATTTATTGTAAACAAATTTTTTATTTATAAAAAAAATTGCATATTATAATATATTTTTTGCATATTTTCAAATTTTTGATGCATATATCATAATTTTTCCTTGCATATTTGCATGCAAATTTGTCTATTTTAGCTCTTATAACTTCTCATCCCTAATTATGATCAAGGTAAATTTATTTGATTGGTTTTCAATAAATTGAAGAAAAAAAAACGTATAATGTAATAGTTGTTTTATTCAATCGGAAAAAAAAACAAGGAAGGCATGTGGCAAATTCGAAATCGAATCAATTGTACGTTTTTACACATATACAATATATACTGCATGGTTATATCACATCCCGAGTTATTTCGACGAATACTTCAATGATCCGGGTTTGGTTCACGCCAATCATTAAAGCGGTATTGTGGACGCGGCGATTTTGAACGAACCCTTTCATTTTGTCCATAACCTTCAGCCTGATGATATAGATGATTTATCGAATTGCGTTGATGTGGTGGATTTCCATGGCGATATGCGAGCTCCTGTGAACACTAGTGTTGAAAAAACACGATTAACAACGACGATAACATGATTGGTGTAGGGAAAGAACGCGTTCAATTCTTCACGAACGCGTTCAGTCAAAGAGGATTGAACACGTTCAATCAGGGGCGTCATTTCGATTTTTCTTTCGGGGCGCATAATTATTTAACAGGCCACTATTTCGTTTCGAAATATTTTACATTATTAATGGCTTGTTGATGCAATTAACATGATTTTAAATGAGTCGAGACGACCTACCACTTTTGATTCCTGTTCCCTTACACGGGGAAAAGGGGAGATTGTTCAATAATATAAATTACTCAAAAAGCCGTCCTGGCATTCGTGTATTTGTTTTTAGCTCTTAACTATCGCAACACTGCCTAAACTGTCTTAAATTCATGAAACACTTAAATGTCGCTACAATGTTACAATGTAGATACGTACTAAGGTATAAAGTCATAAGTTTTAATTAATATATTATGAATAATATTAATAAGAGATATAAATTATAGCAGTGCTTCTCAACCTGGGGGCCGTGGCTATATGATTAGGGGGGCCTTGAAATATTTTTTTTATTTAAAATATTTTCGGTTATTCAGTTATTATATAACCATTATAACCGACCATATGATTAATCATTGTAATAATATAATAAAAATAAAATAATAATAAAATAATTATTACATGGGGAAAGTTTATCCCACATTAGAGTTATTAGATTACTTTAATCTTATAATAATAATAATAATCTATTAAACTATCGAAAATGATGATAACTTTAATGATGTAAACTCCTTGCAGTACAGTAGCGTTTCTTTGCTCGATATCGTGTGTTTCGTGTGGACGTGTGGTGTTAATAATATTATTTTAAGTTTAAAATGGAAAAGTGGTTGAAAGGAAAGAAAGAAAATAATTTATTTGTGTGAAATTGTGAAATTAGTGCATGTAAGTATAGTATATTAGTATATCATTGAAAAAAATAATATGATGACCTTTTTATATTTATTTTTTGCTTTTATATCCATGGAAGGGAGCCTTGACAGTTTTACATTAAATTTAGGGGGCCCTATAACAAAAAAGGTTGAGAAGCACTGAATTATAGGATTTATTTTGAACGGTAACGATTAACCTATTATAATATTATACTGAATACACGCCATTTTGTTTTTAAAAATACAAAATAAATAGTGATAGAATGTTTTTTATTCATACTAATGTGGAAAATTAAGCTAACCAAGCAGCGCAAAAACTAATGAATCAGTTTAGTACAAACCGAAACTTTAATGTAAAATTAAACAAGTGCAACTATTTTTTAATAAGCAATGCAATAAAGAAAACTTAGAATTTATTAACAGAACTAATAAAATCATTTGGTGGCGTGCCGGAGTGGTCTGTGTGGTCCTGTCATACAAGCCAAAAATGATAATACGGAATTTGAGGAACGCAATTGTATACCCTGCATACCGCAAATGACACCCCTGCGCTCAATATACGAACGTAGAGGACCTTGTTTCGTTCGTATGATGAAAAAAAATTATATGTATACTACTGTCGATACTAATACTACTTAAAACCCCTAGTAAACACATAACGTTTTATATTTACATCAATTTTTTCCCTCATTCTCATTAGCTGTTCGTTCAATGGACAATTTTCATCGTAGCCCCTGCGAATTTTGTACTCGGTCATCAAGAGATCGATCTCAGAGTCGATCCCCGGGCCTTGATTGTTGCGTACGAAGTCAGTCATATTGGACTCTTCTAAAACCTTGTCCAACTGTTCGTCGGCCTTTTCCTTCTCTGCGGACCCGGTCTGCTGCTGTGAAACACAAATGTCAAAAAAACCGATAACCCAATCATTTAGTTATGAAAATTATTAGCTACATATTATGTATATATTGCATACCGCAAATGACACGCTTGCGCTCAATTAATATACGAACGTAAAGGACCTTGTTTCGTTCGTATGATGAAAAAAAATTATATGTATACTACTGTCGATATTAATACTACTTAAAACCCCTAGTAAACACATAACGTTTTATATTTACATCAATTTTTTCCCTCATTCTCATTAGCTGTTCGTTCAATGGACAATTTTCATCGTAGCCCCTGCGACTTTTGAACTGGGTCATTAGGAGATCGATCTCAGAGTCGATCCCCGAGCCTTGAATGTTGCGTTTGAAGTCAGTCATATTGGACTCTTCTAAAACCTTGTCCAACTGTTCGTCGGCCTTTTCCTTCTCGGCGGACCCGGTCTGCTGCTGTGAAACACAAATGTCAAAAAAACCGATAACCCAATCATTTAGTTATGAAAATTATTAGCTACATATTATGACATAAAACTGTTAATTAAATGTTTCAAGTTTTATTTTTTAACAATATATGTATTAAATAACAAATTAATATAACATATTATATTAGATAACTACAAATAATGTCATTAATTTAATCAGAATTAGATGCTACAGAGAATGAAGTACAGAATTTATTAACACATTTCGTATTTATTTATTTCTTTAAATTTCTTAATTTATATTAAGTATTATGTAGTTTTTTTTTACATAGGAAAACATGAAATTGTCAATAGACTCTTTTAAAAGAGAGTTAAATGTTACAAAAGATGAAAACACTTCTTTGGGGAATGAAATTGCATCATTGACCCTCCAAGTGGTATTTAATAATTTATTATTAAAATTAAATAAACTAAAACTATAATAACATTAAATATGATTAGATGATTGATATTTACATTACATTTAATAATGTATTTATTTTCTTATAACAGCAAGAAATTACACTCACCAAAAATAATTTCATATCTTCATCAGAAGATGAATGTTAAAATAATAAAATAATATGTATATCTTAAATGAAAAAAAAAGTTAAATCATTTATTTTCTTCTCCTTGTTCATTACCTGCTGGGTTAATTTTTAAATTTTTAATCAACATTTTTTTTTACAAAATTGACCACATTCACTTAACCAACTAAAAATATAATAGCATTTACTGACAGATTGCATAATGTAGAGTACTTTTGTGAAGCTAAATATATATTAGCGACTAAGTAAACACAGACAAAAATTGTAAAAAAAAGCTGTAATTAAGTTAACTCAAAATTAACATCATGAAAGTGGTAAGGACTAATAAATTAACAGGGCTCAGATTTTATTGCTTTTACTTATTATTGTAGAATATGGGTAAATAGCCACAAAAGCTACTACATCCTTACAGTTTATTTATTGAAAAATTTAAATTATTTAAATTAACATACTAAAATTAAATAGTATGTAAAATATTATTATTATTATTTTTTTGCTTTGGTAACTTTTTAAATTTTAAATTCATATTAGGTATAGCACATAAAATGCTATAAAATCTGGGCCCTGTTAATAAATAACATAACAATAAATTAATACATTAACACATAACAAAGTCCTAGTACAGTGAGTCAAAACAATTTTATACAAAATTCAGAGAATATACATATGTACTTTAGATTTTGCTTATTTAGATGCCAAATTTTGGTACAGGTAATTTCGTTTTTTATTTTATGTTTTTACAATTAATTGGTTATAAATTATAAAAGTTAAATTCAGAAATCACTTAAATACTCAAAATTAAATTACCAACTTTCATATGTTGACAAATTAACTTTATCTTAACATATTATTGTACATACTACCAACCACATTTCAAAAAAGTACATTTAATATACATACATATAATTAAGGTAAGTTACATTTTTTAACAATTTAAATTTAAATTAAACTATGATGAACAAAAACAATTAATTAAATACTTATAAATAATGGATATTACACATTATTTTATCTTTTCCTTTTTAGATATTTGATAAATCTAAAATCTGTCACTGATACTTCATAACAATACATTTCTGAAATATTATTAATTATTATTATTTAATTTGTACTAATAAATATACAGGCATATTAATAATAATTACTATACTTACATTAATTAATTTAATTGGATGCAACTTCCATAATGTTTTGTTATGATCCTGTACTTTGTAAACTTGATTGACAGTTTATAAGTATAATAGTCCACTGGTTTTTGACAATTTTTCAATGTTTTATCATCTTACGTTATGCATATTTTCAATAAATTATGAATAAATGCCAATTCGATTTCCGGTATGACATGAAGTAAACATTATTTACCAAGTTAGATAAACGATTTTCTTCAAAATGCACTATACATGTATAAGTATAGTACTACTATACTGTACACTATACATATTCTGATTGTCACGTTTATAAATTTGAAATTTTCAAAGTTTAAAAAAATAGTTTTCACTGCAGATCTCCAATTTTACTCAAGAAAAAAAACGGCGAGTGTACCAAAAACGTAAACATAGCGAAATTGTGATCTACTGTGACTTAAGTGATATTATAAATACTGATTAACTCAAAAAGTAAAAATCACACCCATGAAATCTTAAATTGAATTCGTTAAAATCATTTTATAAATTAGCAAATTGAAAATTGTATGGTTATTCTGATTATTTGTACAACATGTCAACATGTATGATACCATTGATTAAAAATACTATAAATAGTATTTATAATCAATGATGTTACGGAATTATGACTTGGACTCATAATAGTAAATATCAATTTAATGATAAAAGATGTAAGTGATAACAAAAATCTTGGAATAAAAATTAAATTTCAATCAGCCATTTAAGTAATAATGTTATACAATAATGTGTGTTATAATATTATGTGGTGTACAATAAAATTCTTAACTTTTTCTCAAACTTTAAAAAATCATAGAAAATAAATGGATCAACTTTTGTTAGAATTTTAAACACTCATATTTTTCTAAAAATCAGGTTTATAAAATGGCTATTTTGATTTTTTTTTTAAACGGTAAAATTAAATTTTAAATTTTCAAATTTGAGTTTCAAAAAAAAAAAAAACACATTAAAAGTCAATATTGTTTTAGCGCAAGGCCTTAACATATATTTTTAAAAAAAAAGTCAAACAAAATGAATAGAAAAAAAATTATTCCAATTATTGTTAAGTATCTTGAGGACGTGTAATTCCCTGGCTCGGTGTCCGTAGCTAACCTTTTGTTGACGTGCTCGAGTTTTTCGAGGTATTCGGCCTCGCGTTGGACTTTCGTTTTCGGCAGACGTCGCAGGTTCCTTTCGGGAAAAATATCGGCCGTGGCCTGCGGACGTGAAACACAACATTCAACAAAACCGATAATACACGCGCCCGTCATTGTATATACGTAATATTTACTCACGTTTTCTAGGACCTTGTAATGCACTGGATCGGTGTCCGTTACACACATTCTGTTGACGTACTCGTTTAGAAACTTTTCAATGTCTCCTCTCGGGGCACCGCGATCGACCGTCGCGTTGTTATGCGGACGTCGCGCGCCGTCGCAGTCGATGACGACTTCCATAGGTTCCGCCGCGGACGAGCGCGGCTGCGCGCCGGTGTTTCCCTCCTCGGCGGACATCATGATCCGATGCTGTGGAACAAAACCACCGTCGACGACGCTCGATTAACAACTAGAATTATTCGTCACACGATCCACGACTGTTGGACGTAAACGATTGTTCGCTAAACACCGTTGTCAATACTAATACGACCAGTGTTGGGAAATATCTAGATAACAATTATTTATCTTTTATCTTATGTAGATAAATTTATTTTCAGTTATCTTTATCTTTATCTAGATAAAATTTTAGTTATCTACGAGTACCTATCTAAATAGGTAATTTATTTAAATGGCCTGAAAAAAAGGAGATTTAAAATATATTATTTTATTAATTTTTTTTTTTTTTTTAAATTAATCGAAAAAATTACTGAGAAAAACTCGTGTGGAGGCCCAGGAAAGGAGATTATAATATGTATTATCATGAAAATGAAGTAGCCATATGCAACAATTTGTTAAAAAATGCAAAAATGTATTATTATTTTAATTTTAAGTCAGAGAATGATTTGTCATCTTTTATGAAGTTTATTAAAAAAAGTACATGCATTTTTAAATGTTTTAAATTATGTATTTTTATTTTTTTACCTTATACCTGAAGGATGTAGATCCTGAATATTTTCAAAATTAAACATGAAATTATCTCAAATTTATCTAGATAAAAATGTTTATAATCATCTTTATCTTTATCTAGATAAATATTATTAGTTATCTATTCCCAACACCGAATACGACACGGTGAACCCGGGGGTAGTGAACGCCCGTTATTTTATGTTCGAGTACACGTTTTTGTCCACGTTTCCGATCAAATCGTTTTCGACCGTTAAACGTTGGAAACGCTTTAAAATTCCAACGTGAATAACGAAAGCGTTCTTGAACAGAAAAAAAACCCAAATGAATGAACATGAACGTGAACGCGTGTACGCTATTTTGTTTTACAGCGAACGCCCCGAACTATTATAGGGCTCTCGGTCTGGTACGTGTATTGATATACACGTGTACACGTAGACCGCACCTTAAATAGTAAAATATACGAATACCCGTGTAAACGTAGACCGCACCTTAAATAGTAAAATGTACGAATACCCGTATACGTATTTAATTACACGTGTTTTTGAAGTTCGTGTACACGTGTATTAAGAAACACGTGTTTTAAAATTGTATCTACCCATGTATTAAAATTACCCGTGTGTTTAAGGTCCAATAGCTTTTATAATTTTTAAATAAAAAAAAAAAATTAATAATGTTGTTATGTAATACTGACGTGTGGAATACTATTTTTGTGATATTATTTCACTGAGTTAACGTAATCTTATGTCATTTGCAGTGATCATACGATAATTACAAATAGATATATCAATTATTGTGACATACTGGTAAAATCCAATGTTGATATTTAATGTTTTAAATGCTTCAATTTATTGCACAAGAAAATAAAACCTTAAAAATTAGTGTATAAATAAATATTAATATTAATATATTTTTTTTAAATGACATATTGTTTTATATTTCTTACTAAAGCATTTTTGTATGATAACATGGGGGGGTAATGTAGGGTACGTACTTTTGGGCCCTCCCATTTAGATCTTCTTCAGATCAGGGTAATAGGTAGACGGAAATTTTACACGGGTACAAGGATTCTATAATACACGGGTATATGGACTCTAAATACACGTGTACACGGGCTTTAACACCGTTTCCATAAAAACACGTATATGTACGTGTTCTTAGATACACGTGAAATAGAGACTTCTACCTCGAACAATGGGGATTAATATTATTAAACGACGGGCCCGCGGTACGAGCGGCTACTCCCCCCCCCAAAAAAAAAAAAAAACAAACAAAAAACCAAACTCACCGGAAAAAACAAACGGCGTCTGCTGGACGTGATCGGATACGGCTGCCTGTGGTGTTCGGAGTGCTGTTTTGCGGCCGCGTTCGGTGTATAGTGACTTGAGGAGACGTACTGAGTATAGTCGTCCGCTCGAACGCCGCCGAGCTGACACGACGCGAACGCTCACGTGGCGACTGTTGCGCGGTGTGGTGGTGGGTTTGTCAAGTTCCACCGTCGAGGTCCGGCGGTGGTTCTACCGTGACGGTTTTTACGTTCTGTCTAAAAAAACTTTGTTTAGACGGACAGCGCCGCCGCTCTCGGAGGTTTTTATCGTTCCCCGCCCGACGGTGACCGCCGCGTGACCTAAAGCGGTTTGACTACAGCAGTCCGTAAAGTCAACATTCCGTCGTCTCGAACAGAAAAGGACGCGCCGTGATAACTATCGTTATTATGCAGTTTATTTTTTTATTTCATATGACGGATACGTCAACGCGTAATTTAATTACTTAACTGGTCGATACTGGTATTTATGTGAAAAATGATCGACGTGGAATTATTCGAAGTCGAAAAGTACGCACGTACGCGTCTCGAGTACGTACGATTTTACGGTTGGAAACACTGGCCCGGGGATGACGTTGACGTTTTCGAAAAAAATATGTGGCGTACAGCAGCGGCCGCCGTTTTTCGTTTGTTCGTTTCGTTACAATGTGATGAAATTCGACGAAAAGCGGTGGAATCTCGGCGAGAGAGATAAACGAACGTTATTATCCTTACCATCTGGACGGCACGGCACTATGGCGCACCACCGGTTTTCGGGAATAACTTATAACCTCTGCCTATTGCCGAGCATAATACGTACACCTAACGCAATACACACGCACACACACACATACACACACACACAAAATATGTATACATATATACTATGAACATTGAACGTTGTGTTTCGGCTGCAGAGGAATGCGGAGAGGCGGGCGTCGTCTCGGGTAGTGTGGATCGACCCTCCGTGTTATATAATACTGGTTTTCGATTCGACTTACACCTGCAAGCACTAGCCTATGCACTCCCACATACACACACACACACACACACACACACACACACACACACACACACACACACACACACACACGCACGCACGCACGCACGCACGCACGCACATACACACACACGCACGCACACACACGCACGCACGCACATACACACACAAACAGACACACACATAAACGCACGCGTACACACACACACACACACACACACACACACACATTATATACACATACATATACACATGTGTATTATATAATATGTTTAACTTTACGACTTGGATAAATTCCTGAACATGATATTATGTACACTTAGGCGGCTCTCACACCAGAGCAATAGCAACGAGCGACTATCAATTAACAATATTCAACAGGCAATACGTATTGCCCCCAGCTCTCAAATAGAAGCAACTCTGTAAGCAGCAACATTCAGTACTCACCATGTCATCATCTGATGAGGACGATGTTTTATTCTAGTGGCATTTAAGAAGAAGAAGAAAAATAAAAAATAAAAACTTAAATATTGGATTAACCCAGCGTTTCAACAGCTTATCGAATATGGTGCAAACGTCTATGCAGATGAACTTAAATTTCATCCATTGCTGCAGTTCAAAAGCTGTTATAGAATGAGCCCAGATACTTTTCGAAAACTTTTGAATATAATTGAACCTAGTATTACAAAACGAGATACCAATTACAGAGAGGCTATAAGTGTAATAATATGTATTGAATTTATTTTATTTATTTATTAATATCGAAAAAACATACTACTAGTAGCTCGTATTGCTCAACACTGTCAATAAACATTGATCGGCAACACGACGGTCGTGTCTCTGGCAATGCGTGTTGCTACAAGTTCGCGACAAGAAACATCGTGTTGCTTCGGTGTGAGAATGTTCATTAATTTCTACGTGATTTATCAAATGGCGATATTATTGCTTATTGCCGATTGTTAGTTGCTCATTGCCTATTTCTCCGGTGTGAGAGCCGTAATACATAAAGTGACCATATATTTTTTTAATCAAAAAGGGACAAAAAAAAAAAAAAATCATAATTATTTGTTACAAACAAATATTTTTAATTTAATAATTTAATTTACTAGCAAATTTCTGTGGTATTTATAATGTTTTTAAAGGACAAAAAAATTAAATTAACTTATTACACTTACTGGGTAATTAACTTATTATAAACAAAATGTTTTCGTGTAATAATTACAAAATTAAATACTTGTATATTTTTCTAAAAACGATATTTCGTCAAAGAACATTTATTTTCATTATTTTTTTTTGTCTACTTTTTGAAAACGGGACATTTTAGCGTCCCGAAGATTTTCCAGGCGACAACGGGACATAGATTCAAAAAACGGGACTGTCCCGTTCAAAACGGGACGTATGGTCACCTTAGTCATACAGCGCGATAGTAACACTGTCTGTCAATAATTTTTTATTGTAGTCTATTCGACGGTATGACATTGAGCACAGCACGCTTACCTGTTTAAGTAACACAGTATAACCTTTGACCAGTTACATGAAGTCATCAAAATTATAGCTAATGAAGCTAATGATGCGTTCACGTAATCGAACTTCCGTTCTCCGATACGATATGGATACGATGTTTTTTACCTATTCGATTTATTAACGTCGTTATGATAACGGGTATATCAAAAATACAGTATATCGGACTTACGAATCGAACGTCGGAAACGATAAAAAAAACCCATACGACCATTCGACGTGTTAACATATTAATTAATGTTCCAACGCTGCAGTTTATAGCGTGGTCGATATTCGTCATGTATTTGCTTGGAGTGATTAACGTCACAGTAATTGAACACTTCCAAACGCAATTAATTTAAAATCATACAAATTTATTATTCATGTATTCCATGAGAATTGAGAATATGGAATCGTTTTACATAAAAAAATAACTATTGTCGGACGGCAGATGGCATAATAGACCACATCTATTTTTTTTTCTACTCAACTCTAAACTTAACTTAATTTTTTTTGTATTAATTTGACGAGTTAAAAACAAAATCAGTTAACTCACTCAGTCTAGTAGACTTGGAATTTATTCCGCGGTATGACATTGAGCACAGCGTGCTTACCCGTTATGTAACACGGCATAAACTTTGACG
Organism: Therioaphis trifolii; assembly: GCA_027580255.1. Lineage (NCBI taxonomy): Eukaryota > Metazoa > Arthropoda > Insecta > Hemiptera > Aphididae > Therioaphis > Therioaphis trifolii. The sequence continues at coordinate 141,679,186 of CM050404.1, read as the reverse complement.
AGTTACATGAAGTCATCAAAAGTATAACTAATGATGCATTTACGTCATCGAATTTCCGGCCTCCGATTAATATGGAAACGACGTTTTTGTCTTGGTCGATATTTTTTTTTTTGCCGTTATAGTAACGGGTACATCAAAAATACTGTTCATAGGAATTACGAAAAAAATTCTACGACTATTCAACGTGTTAAAATATTATTTAATGTTCCAACGCTGCAGTATACAGCGAAGTCGATATTCGTCATATATTTGCATCGAGTGAATAACATCACAATAATTAAACATTTCCAGACATGGGCGCCGGATTTCCCAAATTTCATGGGGCGCCTAAAATCCTTAGATATTAATAAATGTCAATTTAAATAAATAATGATTTTTTTTCAACATAAATTGTTACCTTATTTAATACGACCTTTTTCATATATTAAAACTTTTAAATACATATTAATTATTATACATAAAATTATTTTCATTTCATATACGTATGTTAGGAACGAGTTATCAAAACATCCAAAATATATTGTTGTCATAAATATTATACAACGAAAAAATTATAAACGTATTAAATTACGTATTGCTCTATCTTTTTATTTCACGAGGTGCAGAGCACCCCATAAAATGATTCATGGGGTGCTTGAGCACCGCAGCACCCCAATAGTCGGCGCCCATGCTTCCAGACACAATCAATTCAAAATCATTCAAATCAATTGTCAAATGATACCACGAGAACTGACAATGTAGAATTGTTTCACATTAAAAATTAACTATTGTCTGACGGGAGATGGAATTTCAGACCACGTCTAATACGAACACCGTCCAAAACGAATTGTTTCATTTTTTAGTTCAACTATTACGATAGGTTCAGGGTGCCGATGTATTAAAAAACCACATACTTTTTCATTTTGGCTCAACAAAGGCCGATCGACCAAAACCGCACAGTATATCAGTTCGTTGTATAGAAATTATGCCAAAAATGTTTTAATAAAAAATTTTAAAATAGTGTTTATATATATTAGTTTATACTTGAACACAAAATAAGTGATTGATGTCATACGAAAAAAAGTACGTACTTTGCTCATGGGGTATTCTTCGCTCCTCGGACGATTTGACGGGGACAAGTGTATTGAAATTTAAAGAAACGACAGATCAATTCTTTAGTTAAACGGTTCTGAGAAAACTACAGAATTAATGTATACCGTTTGGATGGAACCATTTCTTTAAATAAATATTTAGAATTGAAAATCGACGTAAAAAACAGTTTATTAAGGGAAAAATTGTAAAATAAATCACTTAAATATTAATAAAAAAAAGAAAATTCTGAGTCACGGTTTTTGTTTCTAGCGACATTACTTTTGGAAAAATGATAAAATTACTAAATTGTCTTCTTTGTTAAACAAAAAAACATTCAGATAATTTTGACGAAAATAACTTACTGACGATAAGACGAAAAATGTGAAATTTTTTATCGGTATATTTTTAAAATTTGATGAAAACTTCTGAAAATTTAATATGACCGTACTCATACACTTCACTAACGATTATGAAAAAAATTAAAAAATCACAACTAATGATTTTTTTATAAGCGCTTAAGTAAATATTATTTAAAGATTTTTTCATAATAAACTATTTTTGCGTCAATTTTCGACTATGAATATCTATTTAAAGAAATTGTTCAATCCAAACGGTATATTTTAATTATTTGCTCAAATTCGTTTTATTTAAGAAGTAATCTATCATTTCTTTAAAATTCAATACACCCTACCCCATTCACTCGTCCGAGAAGCGAAGATAATACCCCGTGGGACGAAATACGTACTTTTTTGGGTTATTATTTTTATCATATTATTGGGATCATTATTTAATAAATTAAAAGAAAAAAAAACGTCAATTTATGTTAACGTTGTATCTTGCTGATAAAACATGAAAAGGACTGTTTCACTATTAAAAATGATATATCATTTACTACGCGAAAAATGAATGGATTAGTTATTCTTATTATATTATAAAAACTGTATACACATACTTCTAGTTACAGTTTCAATTCGACGCGTTTTATGTATTTATGTGTGACGACCGTTTGTTTCTCGCATGTATGATACTCCTTTCGGTTAATTCTGTCTATATACATACATGTATAATTGTGTGTGTGTGTGTGTGTGTGTGTGTGTGTGTGTGTGTGTGTGTCGATCTTCCCTATCCGTGTGTAACGATCTTCCCTATCCCCATCAGTTTATTATTATACGTACAGTTGCTTACCCTCCCGCGGTGCGTTTTCTATTATTAATAATTAATCCAATTGCAGTAGTGACTCAGTTAATTAAGCTTACATACGGGTAGACCCGGGTCGACGGCTCACCCGTACATAGAAAACACATGTTATTATTATTTCTTTTTTTTTACTTATATTGTAAAATATAAATAAGATGATTTACATATTATTAAAATCTACAATAAAGTATCTACCTCCTTTAAGCGCAATGCTTGTGATGGTGGTAGAGAGTTACATTACATAATAATAAACAAAATTACATACAAATAAATCCAACTCCAAATTAACACAATAAAAGATCGAGTAACATAATAAATTTCATAAGTAAAATTCACAATTTTAAAAACGTTTTCCATTTTTTAATTGCTATAATGTTGAAAAATTAATTTATTTTTATTTTTAATTTTTTTTTTTTAAATATTAAACTATTAGTGAAAATAACCACGCGTTAATTTGTTTTTTTAAGCATGTAATACTAAGATTCCCAATTGAGTAGTAAATAAGTTTTTTTATACGTAAATACATTGAATTATAATAATTAGGACCTAAATAATCGATGAATTTTTGACCAAAAGCTTTTTTGCAACAAAATACTTTTGACATCAAAAGCCAAATTTCCCTTTTTTTTCTTATATTTTCCCCAATAAAAAATGTTTCATAATTTTTTATTATATATATAATAGATACTTTTTTATGTACACTCTCGACTGGTAACACATTCAAAAGCTTAAAATTTTCACCAGTTGAACCTACTAAATTATTTCTACCAAGTGACGGCCGGACGCGCGGATGAATCGACTGGTGACGCGGATAAAACAGCGCCTTGGTTCCCGGTTGCGTATTTACGGATGCTACTCGAGACTGGCCAATAGGTCCCAAAAATTCAGTTAGGGTACGTAAAACAAATTTATTCTACGGATACTACTCGAGACTTTAATTTTCGTAACTAAATTAAAATAATAATAATAATACAATTATTATAAAAATAAAATCGTAATGGTAAGATACTAAGAATATTAATTTATCTAAGTCAAGGTTAGGTAAGTCAAACAAGCAAACGAATAAAACTCGATAAAGATTAATTGAATATTTCATAATTTATAATTTTTAGCCATAACATTTCTTAAAACGAATTTCCGTCTAGTTTGTACCATTTACAAAGGTAACTCGTAAAAAATGCAATAAATTTGTTATACTTACGTAGATATTTTTTAATATGAAATCATGTTATTTGTGTTTATCTCATGACTTAGGATTAATAATTTGTCTTTGAATGAAGTTTAACTTAAGTATCAATTTTAATTAAAAGGGATTTATCAATTTAACAAAGAGATGTTTCTAGATTTCCCGCAATTATTGTTATATTATATTCAATTCAAACGAAGTCAAATAAAAAATAGAAGCTGATTGAAATAATCACGTTAAACCAATATGCTCCGATGTAAAATCAAATTATTGTAAAAAAATCATATTAAAACTAACATGACAAATTAAAAATTATGATTTAATAAATTAATTCAATAATGTCAATATTACAATCAGATTTGAAATTTGTTTATGCAATTTAAATTATAATTCATTATCATAGGTATATCTTTACGTATTCATTGGAACTTGTGAATTTGAATAAATACATATATACTAGGTAAACCTTTGGAATACTATACAAAGACCAATTATTTAGATAAAAGTTATTTTCATTAAAAATTCACATAAGTCGTGCAGTCTTCAAGCGCTCTATGCTGAAGACCGACTCTTCGTATTCTCGACGTCTTGTCTATACTTGTATTATTTTTAATGAATAGCCGTCTCAACATGTTTCAAGTGACCTCGTTCTTATTTAATTTTAAATATTATTTTTTTGGAACAAACTATTGTCACAGCAAATTTGCACCATCGAATTACCAATATGCTAACTAACTAAATCGACACATAATACAACACAATACGCTATTCACATTGAAAAAAAAACGTAAATAACTTCATTCCCGAGTTCCCGACGGGGGTCGCCTGACTCCATTATTTTTTTTAGAATTTTTTGTCAATAAAAAATTACTTATTTAGATAATAGATAATCAAATTAAAGATTCAACTTGCGTGTTAGTGAAAACTTATTGTCGTTAAGTTCCATCGTTTGAGGCACAACACTTAAAGAATTAAAAATACAAGTGGAATAAAATAATATATAGACCATCTATAAAATAAATATAGCCCCGAATTGAGCACGAACGCGTGTTAAACGATACAAATATAGTCAAAACACAAAACCAGTAAAAAAACTCTTATGACTCCAGCTGAAAATCGGACCAGTCTAATTTTTATTGAAACGCGATCTTTTGAACGCCTCTACCGAACGACTTATTAAACGTTACTATACGTTTTGTGGGCGAAACCGTTAATATACTCGTATTATAATAATTTTCTAATATATACGTCGATTAATTCCCTATCCCGCGGCGTCTCGAGCAATGCTCAAAGAAGGAACGTATATGCAAATATTCCAGAATTTATTTGGATACTGTTCAAATATATTTGATTGGTTTTAAATAAATAAAATAATAAAATTTTAATGCAATAGTCGTTTTATTCAATCACAAAAACAAGGGAGGCATAGGTACGTATGTTGCGAATTTCAAACGAATCCACCGTACGTTTTTGCACGTTTACGTTGTTCTCTGGATAAATATTGTCAAATCGTACCTTATCAAAAGAAGCGGTCGTACGGGTGTCGTTCTCACTGACGCGACGACGTTGGACGCGATGAACTTTGACTAGAAGACCTTTGACGAGACGTGGATCGTCCGTTTTCAAACAGATGACGGTCCTCCCGCATCCGAGATCGCACAGTTGCCGTCGATTCCCCAGAGTCTATTCACGTAATTCCAATTTATTTCCACGCAAGTACGTCTAAACACCACCGGGTGGTCTTACACGACTTCCAGGGTTGATCGGGCGGATGGACCGGCGCTCGAGTCACGCGTGATCGTCTCAAACGTCATAACCTTCTCGCGTGGCCGTCGCACGTTGTCGTGGTTCACCCGAGTAACCGACTCTTCTGCGGACGAAGATGACTGCTGTCCGTCCGCTTTATCATGCCCGGCGGACACGGTCTGCTGCTGTTGCGGAATAATTTAAGATCATCAGCAAATAGTAATTTATCACAATATTGAAATTGAATATCATTTGTGAATATAAGAAAATTTTGATGATAATAATTAGTTAATCAAACGAAATAACACATGAGACACAATTTTCAATGCTATACACGAAGACATTGTACAATTTATGAGTTAAAAAAAAAAAAAATTTAATTAATTATTTGGCTTAAAATAATAGTCACACTAAATATTTTTCTCGCCGTTTATATCTCTATGACAATCAATCGTTTATAGTTTAATGACCGTTTTCACAATTATATTAGTTTTGTTCTAGCGAATAAAATATTTTTTCAAGGCACTTGAATTGTTCTCGTAACGCATACGATTCGCTGTTGATATTATTCTAATTTCTAATTGTTTCCTATCGTCAATAAGTAGTTGTTTCGTTTGTGTAATACAGAACAAAACAATCAAAACAAGATGGGATTGTTTTCTTCAAAACTCGAAACCACCCAATACGGACTATACCAGTCCGACAGAAGAGGTGCTGCAGATTTACTGCCGAAGAAAAAGTCCGTCGCTGAAAACAGAATCATGGTGAGAACACCGACTTTATAATATAATATTGAACGTAATATTTTAGCATACACACACACACACCCGTGTCTTTTAATAATTATCAACGCACTGCACGGGGACGCATTCGTGGAACCTATTTATCCGACTCAATTGAGATAGGTACTCGTTAATACACACTACTCGTTGGCAAAAATATATCGGGTACGTGTCGAGTCGACAAACCGTACTCGCGGTGTCCAGCATAACGGCTCTCGGATCCACGTCCCCTCGTGATCGCATTTACTCGTTTAAAATCACGACTGCGCGCCAATCTAACACTACGGATTATTGAAACGAAACGTTCTTTCGCGTCCACAGGTGAACACGCAGTTCCGCGGCGCGGTCGGCCCCACCCCCAAGAAGATCAGTCCTAATCAGCAAGATGGAGCTGGCAAGAAGAAGACCAAGTAATGATTTCACTAACTACAGTGGCGTATTAATGGAGGGGGGGGAGTGGGCCCAGCCCCCTCGAAATAAAAAAAATGTTTCGATTTTGATTGGTGAAAAAAAAATAGTTTATTGTAACGTAGTTTTTTTATCATAACAATTCGTTAAAAGAATTATTGAGTTTTTTATTTCTCTGGTGGTATTGTAAAGACAGTCGAAAGGTCTTTTATAGTATTCGAGCAATTTTAAAATACACGATCGGCTCGCTCCGAAACAGTGCCGGATCTAATTTATTTTTTACCCGGGGCAAAGTATACAATTAGCAGCCCCTCTTTTACGCCACCGTTATACTTATATACAAACTTATACCAATTATTACCAATAATAAAGTAAAAGACTTCCAGGGCAAGTGCCCAGGTTCGCCCCGCTCTAAATCCGGCACTGCTCCGAAACGAAAACCAATGTACGCCGCCACTGACAACATAATCTTACTGTATAATGATATATATATATACACACGGAATATAAAAATTTACAAGAACGCGTTTTCTGTTCGTTTACACCAGTTCTGACGGTACGACACGCGCCGAGACCCGGGACCCGATCATGAAGGTACACGAGATATGCGTGGCCCGGAAATTGAACAAGCCGCGATTCGAGTACAAGATGGAAGTGTCGCCGACCGGCAAGTCGGTCACTCACAGTTTCACCGTGCAATGTCACGTGCAAGGGGACGATCGGGCGTTCTGGGCCAAAGGTAATAATAAGCGTTGTGCGGCGACGGGTCGGCGTTCGACTTCGGTACGATAACGTGGCTTGTGGGATTTATGGGTTTCAGGTGTGGCCGGCAAGAAAATGGAAGCCAAGAGGATCGCGGCGATGGACGTGTACGAACAGATCGTCGGGCAGCCGGACGAAAACGTCGTCGGCAGAACGGCGGCGGCGTGCGGATTTCCGACGAGTTCGCGGTACGTCATTCGACCACCAAAGGGTATTTTCGCCTCGCACGTGCAGTCGATATAACGTCGAAGCGTCGATCCGGTCGGCGCACACCGTGTGAACTATGTCTTTTACTTCTTCTCACTTTTTTTTTCTCCTCCTTCAGCAAAAGCGTCTCGTCGAACGGATTTCTCGCCGGACAGCAGTTTGAGCACAAGGCGCCAGCGAATAGAATAGAATCGGACGAAATCCGCCGCCAAGTACGTGAAATCTCGTCGAAATTATTATATCGGGCGTAATATCACACACCAAACACTCTGTAATCGGTCGTGTGTGTGTGTGTGTGTGTGTGTGTGTGTGTGTGTGTGTGTGCGTGTGTGTGTGTGTGTGTGTGTGTGTGTGTTTGAGAGTGTGTGTGTGTGTGTGTGTGTTTGTGTTTGTGTGTGAGTGTGTGTGTGTGTGTGTGTGTGTGTGTGTGTGTGCGTGTGATTCATATTTGTCACGTACAGTAGTGTTCCCATAGGGTGTACAGCACGTACGCCGTATACTCTTAAACTTTTAGTAAAAATCCAACGTTATACTGCGTATTCTTTCAAACCAATTCTAAAATAAAATAAAAAAGAAATATATAATTATTTTTGATTGATTTTCGACTCGATAGTTCTAAATCGTCGTAGTAAGTATACTATTATTATTATTATTATTATTATTATATTATGTACTTTTTGATATTGTAGGAGGTCGTATGACATAGATAAAAATAAAGTCACTTTTTACTGATCCATTCATGGCAATAGCGTGGATTTTGTTTTTATTAGAGTAGGTCTAACGTTTTGATAGGTCCTATTATCGTTGATATAACTGAAAATAAGCCGATCGGTTTGCTCACTAGTTAATGTGCGTTAGAATTTTTTATCGTATACTATTACCTTTAATACTATCAGGCACGCAAATAGTCTACATTTTTCACGGAAAAGTTGTAGGAAGCTAAATTAAAATATTGTACATTACCTTATTATCTTTGAGACTTTATTATAAATATTATGATTATATTTTTTTTCCGTGAGGAGCGAAAACTTTATTCGCCCTTTAAAATTGAAATAAGCCTCAGATACGAGGTTTTTTACTCAGATTTCCAAGAAGAAATACCCTCATATTAATTAATATCCTTATTTCGGCATCATGCGACGTAGTATGCTCTTATAAAAAATTATGGGAACGTCACTGGTCACGTATTCGTAGGGTCGTTCGAATTCCGACGTCGACTTTTGGCGCGTTAAAACGTATACGCGCCGAAAATGTCGAGCACGACCGTCACTTTGCTGTAACACTTGTAACGATAGGGCCCGTCACCGAGTTCCGCCGGGGTACAGATATCAAGTAGAACCGAACGGGGTTCGTCCCTTAGAGGAGAGTCCGTACAAAGCTCTCTCCCAGCAACGATTTCCCCAAGTCCATCTGTGAGAACGGACGTCTATCGTGCCAGGGCCGGATTTAGAGGAGTGGGTGTCCCCTGGCCACAATTTATTTTCCAAATAAAATGAACATTTTTTTTCAAAGTAGATTCATTTTTTTTTTAATTAGTATTTAACAAACACATATAAACATAATTATAATCGGAAACAAGAAATTAAATTTAAGTGTTAACGAACGGAACCTTCCGGGTTTTTTTCGCCATAAAATCGTTGAAATCCAGTTCACTGAAATCCAGTTCCCGAAGTAAATCGCATTCAATGCTCAGGAGAAGATGATGGTGGCGGTAGTGGCGGGGTTTAGGACACGCCGGATTTACTGATAAACAAAAATTTTGGCGACACCAAATTTCACGGAATTACCCATCGGCAATCAGTGTTAAATTTATTTGTATCCAATCGGCCACTTTTGACGGGACGGCGGGCTAACAGTGCATTTGTAATTTGAAAGATTTTTTTTCCGAAGTCACTATTGTGAAGGCCCCTTTTTTTTGGAGGGCCCTGGGCTCTCGCCCCGATTGCCCATGCCTAAATCCGGCCCTGTATCGCGCCGTGGTCTGCATATTATTATAATGTCAGTCGGTCGACAACACCACGCACCACACGCCGATACGACGCGATGTTTTGTGATTGAAAAGTAAAAAAACTTATTTCGCGTCGTCCACAGGTGGTGAATAATCGAAAACACGACGGCGTCGACGTTTATCGACGCACGACAGACGCTGGACGCGTCCAGACCGGGTAAGTGTAAAATCAATTTCGTAATAAAAAATATTCGCGTATATCTGCACGAACGTTTTACATGTCCGTTTACCGCAGTTCCGAAGTGACGACTAAGCCGCCGAAACCCGTGATCACGAAGCTGTACGAGTTGTGCGCGGCTAGCAAGTACTCGCGTCCACGATTCGAATACAACATGGTCGTCAACCACACGCCGAACTCCACGTCCCACAGTTTTAAGGCCTGTTGTTTCGTGATGGTGGGGTCCCAAATGCAGTTTACGGCTGAAGGTAAGATTCCTCCGTATCGTCCTCCGTCCGTTCGACGACGCGTTCGGAAAACGAGATTCCGGCCGTCGTCTTCTTGGTATATAGAGCGATCGAGCGTTTGAAACCGGACGATTCGAAAAGCATCATGCAACGTGTCCGCGCAGTGTTTTAGGTTCCTCCATTTGTTGTGACTAGCCCCCGATTGTTTTTTCCATTTTTTTTTAAACTTAAAATTCCAAAATAATAAAAGCGTGTAGTGTGACTTTTACATAAATAATAGATATAAACCGTTTTTAATCGTATGAAAAAATAAGTTTCGATCGAAAATCGATTGGAAAACAAAAAGCCACGTTCAGCCAATCAGTGACAACGAATATTGTTTTATTGATTCTATAGAGATACCATATGAAATACTTAGATTAGAGTGACCTAGTCGATGATTGTACGACAAGTTTAGTCGTTTAAAACGTATTTTTCTTTGATTTCGAGTAAGTGTCATTTTGAATTCTTTGATACGCCGACAAATCCGCCCGCGATCGCCTTGTAAAACAATCTTTTTATGCTCAATCGAACTACAGCCCGATGTCGGTATTGATCGCGTGTAAAACTGACGAACCATTAATGTGTTACAGGTGTCGCCGGAACTAAAATGGCAGCGAAAAAACTCGCAGCCGAGATGGTTTACTCGCAGTTGACCGAATAATCTTCGGTGCAACTAATACATAACTATATACAACTAATCATTAATCTTGCGGTAATAGATCACCGATTTTTCAATAACTTTAACGATACATTAGCGTGACCCTAATAGAAAGATTAATACACATTTTTATACTGTGTGAGCAAAGCGATTACTCAGGATTCATAACGGACATAATTGATCGCCCGTTTAATTATTCATAGAAATATCGCGATCTGTCTGATTTATAATTTTATTATTTTTTATTTTGCTCGTACGACGGTTATCTCTCTATTCCCCCCTCCCCCCGGACGAAATTTGGCGTGCATCGGACGCGTTATGATCGACGAGACGAGCCTGGAGCAAAATGAAGTCTCGCGTTCACGATTTCATCCCTGTAAAACGACTGTTGGTAGACGAAGCTCTACCGATTTTCGATTGATTTTCCACAGCGACGGATCGCTAAAGGCTCGGATAATGGCAATAAGATTCACACCGTGCGCGCTCTTTCGTTTTCGACCCGTCGAATTACGAACGGTTATCACTACGTTGTGATATTACCGATATAATATATCTGTGGACTCAGCCGGGGTCGTCGACGATTCGCCTGCGACCAAAATCCACATTGCCCAGGACGTTCCCTCGGACGGTGGATGGTCTTCGTGAACGATTCGCCCGAAGAGGTAGTCTCGTGATCGTCGAACACCACGGGTGTGCAGTTAACGCCGCGTCTCGTCAGCGTCGGGTCTCGCGACCTCGTCCCTGTAGAACGACCGTCGGTGGACGAAGAGCCACCCACGGTCCGATATCGGTAACGGATCACGAGACACCCCGGTACCCCGAGGTAAGATTTAAGTATCTTCCCGCTCCCGTCCCGTCGAACACGTGTCGTCTCTTGCTCCTCGAATCTCGTCCGGTATAGTTCTCTGTTATATAAAACGCATGACACGCCAATGGTTTGCTATATATGAAAACAATACGTCTATTATACACGTTCATAATATTTTTTGTGTCAGAGTTTATTCCGTCCACTAATATGTATTTCGTTAATGATTTTTCAATCACGTCGGCATACATTTCCTTATGCGCGTAGTAAACGTTTAAAAAAAAGAAAATACTCGGTTTTTTTTAGTACCGTAGCGATTCGTTCTCAGGGTTTCGTTAAAAATAATTAAAAATTCTGTATTTCTTAAATAATTTATATAGATAGAGTAGGTAATTTTTCAGAAAAAAAAAAAATAAAATGTATCATATTTTAAAGTCATTACGACCTAAATAATGTAAAAAACTAATTTATCGTTCCTTCCTCGATGTTTTAAGATGATTTATATTAATACTTATTAAATTTTCTACGCGATAAAATGTGGCGTTCTCAAAGATTTATAGTTAAAACAAAAACGTATTATGTGAGATGAAATGTAATCTACGTATATGTGTATTCAGTTATTAAATGGTGTTTTCAATAATTATTTGCTTTTTATAACAAATTATCTTTTAAGATTAAAAATGTATTGGAGGGCGAGGACATGTTATATTTCGGCTGTATGTAAACTGCGGCAAAATTAACCTTTTTCTAAAAGTTGATATGTAAACTGCGGCAAAAAAAAATTTTACATTATACAAACTGCGACAAAACCGATAAGATACATTATACAAACTGCGGAAATTTGTTTTATATACCTTCTATATACCTATACTATATTATAGTACCTAAATCATATATACCTACCTATGTGTACCTATGTACGTATGTAATTTAATTAATTATGTGATGTTGCGTCTTGCGCAGATATTGGTAAGGTAAATCCAAATGTATTTTTAAGTTTTAACGAAGCATATCGGTAATATCGGTTCCTTCACTTTTGATAATATTAGTTAGTATCTACTTACAAGAGCTAAATGTTAGTAGAATTAAAAGTTTAATATTTATTCAACGTGATGGAATTTACAACAATGATTAGCCAGAGTGGCAAACAATTAACAGTGTTAGACAATTTTAAATTCAAATTTAAATATGAATCTAAAATAAGTGGTTATAAAACGTGAGAATGCACTAATAAATCATGCAAGGCCAAATTGGTGTTCAACAAGGAAAAAACTCTAATACAAGAAAAATCAGTTTTGGATCATACTCATGAAGGTAGTACATATAGAAGGTATATAAAACAAATTGCCGCAGTTTGTATAATGTATCTTATCGGTTTTTTCGCAGTTTGTATAATGTAAATTTTTTTTTTGCCACAGTTTACATATCAACTTTTAGAAAAAAGTTAATTTTGCCGCAGTTTACCATCTCCCTATATTTCGACCACAAAACAGAAAATTCTCGGACGTAAAAACTTTTTTTTCATAAATATATAGCGTGATTTTTCAACAAAGCTCACCTCGAATATAAACTTGTATAAAAACTTTTTTTAGACCATTCGGTATTTAAACTTCCAATATTGGTCGAATAGTTTCAGAGATATTTGCACATTTAAGCGCAGAGCGGCGGAGTAGGGGCATAACACTTTTACGCGGACTCTTGCTCTTGTAGCAACTCCCCACCGTCACTTTAAACATTAAGTACTCACGCGTACGTCTTGAACGAATGGTCTGTTTTGTTTCGAAATGGCAGGCATGTTATAAACTACTATGGTCATGATTTAAGAAAACAGTAGGATTCATGATATGTTTGTACCTTTTATATCGTATAATTTAATAGTTGTTACCCGTACACGTCCAATAATTTGTTCTCTCTGATCGCACTTGCCCCTCCCCCTTATTATTCTGTCTCTTCGAAGTTAAATATTTTGTATATCAGCAAAGTGTGAACGAGATTTTTTTTTCTTTTTACGTTTAAATGATAAACCAAAAGACCCGTAGGCTAGGAAAAGTGGATTAGGCCTGATGGGCAAATCACATTATAAAATTGCTCATTGGGGACACCACTTATCAAAAAAAAAAAAAAAAAAAACGCGCCGATTGCAATACCTCATGCTGTTTAATAACAAAGAATACATTCTTATGGTAGTATTGTTCGTTATTAATAAGCTAAGGTGGTGAGGAAATTTGCACAATATTACGCTGTAAAATCGACCAAATACTATTTATATTTTTAATATCAACGTTTAAAATCAAATTAGATACATTTCTCTCGGTGTGAATATTTATCGATTAAGTTCAAGTAAAAATTATACTTGAAAACGTATTCTACAAAATGTACTGTTATTTTTTAGGTATGAGGTCGAATGACAAAAAAATAGATATCTTTAGTCTTAACGTTATTTCCAAAATTGAATTAAAACAACTCATATATTATAACCTATTCATAGAAAGTGAATCTTTTTCAATATGTTCACCAATTATTTTATGGTTTAATGGTTAAGTGGTTATTACATTGTCTACAAGGCAAAATGTTATTTTTAAACCAACACGTACATTATTCATATTTCGTACCATGAATAAGTTTAGTTGAAACTTAAATGAAAAAAATCATTTTTCAACCATTGATATTGGCTACCGATTAGTTGATAAATTTACTTCAATAAATCGTAATAATTGCAATACCTACAAAATACTCTTTTTTACTACATAATTAGTATTATATAGGAATTATTATATTGCATAGTGGTTAGTTGTTTCAATTGACTTTTACTATAGACAAATGTGAATTTTGATTTTTAATTATTGATTTGATTATTAATTATTTAAAAGAAAAAATTATTTTTTTTTAGTCATAATGGTCTTTAATATTAACCCCAGCCTATTTCAAAGCCCAGTTATATTATTACACCACTAATTTCAAACCTAAAGTAGCGGAAGAAAGAACGGTATAATTTTCGCAAGGTTTCTTTGCTTCTCCGATTCGCAACTATATACATTATATACTTATATCTAGAGACCGGATTTAAATGCACTTAAAACCATAGAAATAAGATGTTTCTATGCTCTATAATTTCATCAAAATATTCTTTAATATTCAAAAATATTCTTTTATTTTCGTAAAAATATATTGAATACTGAAAAAATAAATAACTGCAGTAATAATATGATGATATACTTGTGTACCTATATTGTTTAATTGTATTTTAGATGTGTGAGTGTACAAATATGTTCTATATATATATGTAGTAGGGCTCTCGGTCTGGTACGTGTATTGATGTACACGTAGACCATACCATAAATAGTAAAATGTATGAATACCCGTGTATTTAATTACACGTGTTTTTGAAGTTCGTGTGTACGTGTATTAAGATACACGTGTATTAAAATTACCCGTGTGTTTAAGGTCCAGTAGTTTTTATAAACTTGAAATAAAAAAAAAAATGAATAATATTGCTATATAATATTGACGGGTGAAATACTATTTTTGTGGTATTATTTCATTGGGTTAATGTAATCTCATGTCATTTGTGGTAACCCGATAATTACAAAGAGATGTACCAATTATTATTGTGACATACAGGTAAAATCCAATGATGACATTTTAAGTTTTAAATGCTTTAATTCATTGCACAAGAAAACAAAAACTTTAAAATTTGTAGAAAAGTAAATGTATTAATATATATATAGGTAATATATACTTTTTTTTTTAATATATTGTTTTAAATTTCTTACTAAAATATTTTTATGATAACAGGGGGGGGGGTAATTTAGGGTTTGTACTTTTGGGCTCTCCCTTTTAGATCTTCTTCAGATCAGGCAGGTAGACGGACATTTCACGCGGGCACACGGATTCTATAATACACGTGTACACGTGTACTTTAATTACACGGGCTTTAATACCGTTCTATAAAAACACGTATATACGTGTTCTTAGATACACGTGAAATATAGACCTCTAAATTATGTAAACATTCCAAGAAAATTTTAAATTTTTAGCTTTTCGCTATAATTTGGCATTTTGTATTACACAAACCACAATATCTTTCTAGAGATTTTGATAACTATTTTTCTTTTGAATATAAATCTGATTTATTTGACAAATTCAATAACTTTTCTTCTCTTAATTATTTTTTACTTTTTTTTCGGTCCTTAAAATTGCATTTCAATTTTTTTTTTTTTGATTTTAGAACTCAAATTTATAAATTTTTAATTTAACTGTACCGTTTGGTAAAAATTCAAAATTCCCATTTTGCTTAACGGATTATCTCTGGGATGTAAAATAAAGGTACGTGTGAGGATTTGTTTTCATAGCATTTAAAAGTTAGATATTTCATTTGTGTTAGTATAAGTTGTATAAGTATATTAGATTATATGAATCTAAGCTTTTGTTGATTGCCTAATTTTTATAAGTAGCTGCCGATTTCAATGATATATGTATAATTATAATTTTTATAACGCCGAAGACGCGCGGAGCCGAGCCGACAAAATCAACAACACTCACCGAAAATCGTGTCCACTGCTGGTGATCGGATACTTCTGGAGGTGACGCGGGTCGTCCGTTTTCGAACCGACGATCGACACCCGGAGTTTGAGATCGATTGCCGGCCGCCGATCCGTCGCTTCCGATCCCCCACCGTTCGTTCACGTGATTCCACTCCATTTCCACGCTAATGCGTCCCAACTCCGGATCGTTGTACACGATTTCGAGGACCGGGCGGACGGGCGGACCGGCGGCGCTCAAATCGCGCGTGATCGTGCCGGACGACGACACGTGATCCTCACTGTCGAGGTTCGCGACCCGAACCACCTGCGGACCCTCTGCGGACGAGAACGACTGCTGTCCGCCCGCGTTATCCCGCTCGGCGGACGCGGTCTGCTGCTGCTGCTGCTGCTGCTGTGAAACACAAAAGTCGACGAAACCCGATTAAAAACGGTCCGTCGTCCGACGACGTTATGACCAATCGTTTTTATGCAAGCGTACCACTGTTGATCAAGGTTGGCACGAAAAAGGCCGACTCGAAAAAATCCGGGTTGCTTTTCTAGGTTAAACCCACTCAATATTTAAAAAACCCATTAAAAAAACCCAGCTTAATCGTGGGTAAATTCCAATTTTAATTTTTTTTTTTTTTTAGTACCTATAAAATGTGTTTTATTTTGTTTTCGACTAATAATAATCATTCGATTATTCGATTATTTTTGTTTCCGATTACTAATCATTCAATTATTCCCATCACTAAAGCCGGGTTTACACGATGCGTAGTACTTGTCACTCGCACTATTACTTATCACTGGCACTTATCATCTATTGGTCACACGCACGTCTGCTGCTGCTGCTGCGAAACGCGAGAGTCGACGAAACCCGATTGACGACGAATATATGGTATTCAGACCGGTGTGTGGAAAGAAGCGCGTTCGGTCGAAGAACATTAAGGTACGGTTTCCCTGCAGCGTCTAGACGCCGATACCCTAGATTTTGTATTCTTTGTATGACTGGTTTCGCCGCTCGCGTTTTGACGTGGCGTCCGGAGTCTAGGACATCTTGGCGTGGCCGCTTTGGCGTAAGGCCGTTTTGGCGTAAGGCTATTTTGGCGTTTATGTATTTTTTTTTTTTTTTTGAACATGGTGTATATAAATAATATCTAATATGTATAACAATTTTATTTCTGAAATGAGTTTCGTTATCAACAAACTAATTGCGTATGTTGGACAATTTTTTTTTTTTTTTTTGATAATGTATTGTCATAAATATTGTATCTACACTAATCAGTTTCATCTAAACCTGCTGATTCACCTAATCAGTTGTGACTGACAATGTCTCGAGTAAAGAGCAATCGCGGGCGTGAAATATTCGTGCATGATGGTTGTAATATGTACATATTCGATGCATTTAATAAAACTAAAAAATTTTGGAGATGCCGATACAGAAATGATTGTTGTTGTCGCATTCATACATCCATTGAAACATCTGAGGTAAAAATAACACTTAGATTTTAGTATAATGTTATTCAATAATAACTTAAAATACTTTTTTAATACTATTATATATACGTAATTTTTTTTTTTTTTTTTATGAAACTTTTTTATTTTTTACTCACATCATAACGGCTTAACGCCAAAACGGCCTTACGCCAAAAAAGTTTACGCCAAAGTGGCCACGCCAAAACGTCCGGTTCCGCGGCGTCCGGCGTCAGTACCGGTCCGGACCAGTGTTCCCACTGTGCATTATTACATTTCATTGATATTCCTAAAACATTACATTGAGACATGGGACATCCCAATATTTGTTGTTATGGCGTTACTACAACATTCATGTTCTTGTTAATGACCGTTCTTTTGTAACTTTGATAAAACATTACATAAATGATTCTTATAAACATTACTTGTATGTTCCCATTCAACATTACCTTTACATTCCTTTTAAATGTTTCATGTATGCTGAATTTATATATCATTAAAACATTACAAAACCATATTCCCATGATACACCAATATATGTTAAGGAAATATCTCTAAACCAACAGAATGTGTTACTATAATTGTAACATATATAGTATACATATATATATATATATATATAATATATTAATGCATCATATATATAAATACATATATAAATAACATAAATATATATATTATAAAATGCTGACTGGCGTTAATAATAAAATAATATATATTGGCAAATAAAAACAATCTTATTTTTAGGAAATATTAGGTATAAATTCAAAAACACGTTTTTAATATTAAATATTTTTTATTACAAACTATTTAATTTTTAATATATAATATGTATAAGATAATATTTGTACAAAGTACATGTAATTCAGGTGTACAGCATAATTTAAATCATACCTATAGCAGTCAAAATAAATGACATAAGTTAAAAAACAATTTTGAATCATATATATATATATAATATTCGGCATATACTATACATATATTTAAATATATCCACAATTATTTTAAATCATATAAGTTAATATAAAATATGCCTATTAAACTACTTTTATGTTTAAATATTATAAACTATATACATATAAAAAACATTTAACTGTAAACAAATTACAAACATTAAACTATACACAAATCCAATCATATTAGAGAAAACAAATATGAGAAGTACAAATAAAGAATAAATTTAGTTACCTAATTTTAACATATTAATTAGATTTTTCTATAAAAGAATGATTTAATGTCGAAACAACAGCTAGTTCATTTGATACAGGAATAAAAAAACATTTACATTTAATTTCAGATATATTAATTGAAAATTTATCAGATACAAAATTAGAATTTATAGAATGCAAGCCAATTGTAGAAGACATTATTGGTTTAGAAAATAGAGAAGAATTTAAATACTTTTGAACGATTAGTTTAAAGCTAATTTCATTTTGAGACATAATAATATATTTCACAATTACAATATCATTATTTTTCAACATAATATATTTATCACGTTCATTAGAAATATTAATAGTAAAATTTAGATCTTGAATAATTATTTTTTCAAATAATCTATCTGTTAAATTAAAATAAGAAGAAGATGATGTGTTAATAATTTCTTTTACAATGATAATAGGATCGAGTTCTATATCTAGGTTCTATTCTATATATAGGTAAATTTGATAACTTTTACTTGTATTTATGATGACTAAAACTTGATTATATAATTAGTAACAACGTCCTTTCTTAATATATAATTTATAATTCAAAAATGAAAGCCAGATTTAATAAGGTTTGTAACTGTCAATTAGAAAAATAAAAAATGTTCATAATAATTTTTATCACTAGTTGTACCTCTATATTGTATCATAACAAATAAAAGGTATCTATTTTAAATATACTGTTCATAAATGAACTTTTTACATTTCAAATTAAGTAGTCAATCTGAAAAGATATATTAGAAATCAAATCGAAGACAAAATATTATATGCACTTTGAATAGGTACATTTTGATTAGGTATATTATTATAATTAATAATGTTTAATGATTACATCAAAACTTACAAATTTAATGGCTGCAAATGCAAATGATGCCTAAAGTGTATGGTAATCAATAATTAAAATTCTTAAATTAAAGTTGAAGTAAGACCTATTCAATTTCGAAAAATTAAAAATATTTTTGTGAATTTTTAATTCAATTAGATTTTATCTACTACATCCTAATAATAAACAATAGTAACTGATCTTTCCCTAAAAAAAAAATTATATAGAAAAGTGTTTAAGTTATCCCATAATTATTGTTTACCTACATTAATGTAATACAAAAAGGTACCTATATCTACCTGAATAATATTATAATTCAAAAAGTCATTGATATATCACTACCTATGTATGTGTATGTAAAATAATAATTATATAAAACCAAGATCATAGTAAATACTTTAAAGGTAGGTAATGACCTGGGTATATATTTTATTCTTCCAATAATTAAAATAACAAATGATTTAATTCATACCATAGGTTTTTCCATCATTCAAAATTCTTATTCTATAAGATTCCCAATTGTCAGATGGAAACTGTGCCTCTTGTAAGTGATCACTTGTTACCGCAAAAGGAGGCCACCAACAAAATGTTTCACCTATTTTAGCATAAGAAGGTTTATGAATCCAGTTGTGAGGAATCACACTGTATTCTTTGGTTTCACATAAAAATCCAACAATCCATATCCCCTAAAACAGAGCATAGAAAATCATAATGTTCTAATATACATTTCATCAACTATTTCACTTACCTTTTTATATTTCTTCACAGCGTCCATATCTTCTGGATAATTCTCTTGAGGAGATTCAAAATAATCACTTATATGTTTTTAATTAATTTCTTTAATTATCACGAATATTAATTGAAATTAATTAATAGAAATATTATAAATTATATAATGAACAGATTAACAACGCTGGACAACAAGACGATCGATCGACATAAATGATAAAATGAAAATATAATATTTATTTATTACTGTGCAGTTCCAGATGGATATTATAATGACATGGGTAATTGTCAGCGGGTCGCGGGCCGTGCGCGCGCCGCGATGTATATGGAAAATCCCAGAGTGTGTATTTATTTTTAGATTTATTATAGTTTAATATTATTATTTGTTCCAAGCGAACATTTCATAAACGTTTCACATGTACCTATTATGTATTATTTTAACAAAGGTCACAGATACGTTTTAGATATATTTCTAATTTTTATCATCTCAAAATAACAAACAGGCGACGGCAAATTAATGTTACTAAGTAATGTTGAATATGAAACACTATGAAAACGTTTCTGCAACATTATGAAACATAAAATGCACAGTGGGTTGCGTCGTGACGCCCGGCGTCAATATGTCAAAATTTTTATTTTCTTCGATAGGGAACGAGGCTTTAATTAATCTCGTGAAAAATGACGAATGGATTTTTGATAGTAGCCATAAACATCATAAGGACAATACTATTAGAAATACTATTTGGAAAAATATATACGATGAAGTTAAAGTCAAAATTGTTAAACGGCTTTCTTTTTTTTGGAATCAAGTTCATAAGTAACCATAGTTTTCTATTTCTTCATCACGAAGTAATAACTAATAACTCACAAATAATATTGTTCAAAATTACATTTATATTCATTATTAAAAATGTGAATATTTGAACTAATCAATAATCAAAACTGCGTGTGGAAGAGACAACGATCGCAGTGGTTATGATTTAATTTTGTAAAATCAAACTAAAAGAGTGGTATAAAATAATAAAATCTATGGCGTCCGACGCTACAGAGAAAACAGGGTATAAACGCGGCGTCTGGACGCTACAGGGAAACCGTAACTTTAGAATAACGCGTTTGTTAGATAAAACAAAAAGACAAAATTATAATTAATTACGGCCCGGGCAGTGGTGTTCAATTATTATTCAGTGAATAATTATTATAATTCTCGTAAAATGATAAAAAACTAAAAATTAAAATCGAAAATTCACGATTTCCTAATGAAACTCATTATTTCTTATACGTTTATTTTTAATTTCATTTTAAAAGTCTAGGATTATACGTAGTAGGATCAAAAAGTTCCCGGAATTTCGTTTTGTTTTTTACGCATACAATTTAAACTTAAACTGACTTGATCCCCTTCGAAATATCGTCTTTCGGCATAGACACACTTACTCCGACGAATTCGGCATCTGCCGAAAACGTCTTTGGTATGCCTCTGTCGATAAGGCCCCGAGGTTCGCTATCGCATTGACTTCAATGTCTTCTACGGAACCGAATCATTCACCTTTGAGTCTTAGTTTAAATTTTGGAAATAGCCAGAAGTCACACGATGCAATATTTAAAGAAAATGGGAGTTGTGGAATCATGGTAATTTTTTTATTGGCTAAAAATTGCCGAAATGCAAAGGATGAGTGACACGGCGCCTTATCGTGATGCAAAAACTAACCATATTTCCGGCCTTTTTCGACAAATTGAGTTTCTCGAACGTTTTAAAACTTCAATATAAAAACCAGAGTTTACTTTTTTTGGATTCGGTACAAAGTCCCTGTGAAACAACCCTTCGATGTTGAAGAACACAATCGACACGACCTTCATGGTCGGCCACTCCGCTCTTGGTCTTCAAGTGACTCTTGACCACTTTTGAAACGATGGAACCGTTTAAAAACGACTGTTTTCTTTAACCCTTCATTTGTTGTAAACTGTTTGCGAAAATCCGAGCGTTTCTGCGGCAGTTTTGCCAAGTTTAAAACAAAATTTAATGTTGGCCCATTGTGCGAATCGTGACATTTTGAAAAAAAGCGTATACCCCGTTTCGTATGGACACGATTACAGCAAACGAGAGACTAAAATAGTTTTGACAATTTAACCATAAGATAGGAAATCACGTCTACTTTTGATTCCAATAACCAGATATTTGACAAGAAAAATAGTTTTTTTTCTATTTATGAATTCCGGGAACTTTTTGATCCTACTACGTATCATGGTTTATAGTCATTGAATATCATTCGTCGTTTTTGTGTTTACTACTGTTCGTACTAATACTGCAACTTTAAACCTGAGTAAATAGCCGATGTTTTATATTTACTTACACGTTTTTCCCCCGACTCTGGTTCCAAAATCTGACTGTCCAACTTGTCTTTATCGGCAGTGACTTCGAGTGCGGACGACATTGGGCTCTTTGGACGTCGCCCGTCGGTCTTTTTCTGCTGGGACTTCTTCGTTGTTTGCTGCTGGAAACACAAGTGTCAACGATACACGATTAACATACTAGAATCATTACATCATGACTTATAAATATTAAATATCATCGACTAATTTCTTAATACCACAATCAACGCTAATACAGCTTTAAGACGTTCATTACGTCAACCCCTACTCCCATAAATCAATATATTCGGTTTATTTATTTTTATTTTCTATTAAGGCTATTTTGCATACAACAATGTTACACATAATATATTCTAAAATAATATTGTAAATATGAAAAAAATATATACGGATGAAGCTGGATAGTTAAAAAAAAAAAGCAAAATCGATTTCTAAGCATAAGAAATATGTTACACTCAACAATATTACCCATAATATTCTAAAATAGTTAAAAATTTAATTAATTAATTAAAAAAAATAATATGAAAAAACAAAAATACACACGGGCGAAGCCGGGTAATTCAGCTAGTAATAATAATATTTACGAAATAATCACGATGATAAAAACTATGGTTTACGCCAGTGGCGTATATAGGGAGGGGGCTAGTGGGCTACCGCCCCCCTGAAATTTCTCAAAATACTTCAAAATTAACTTTAAACGCGTACGCTTTTTTACCGTGAACATCCCGAACACTGATGAGCAGGGCCGGCACAAGAAAAATCTGATGGGGGGGGGCGTCTTACCAAATCGCCGACTCCAAATACTAAATTTACATTCATAAAAAAAAATAAAATAAAATTATAATCAAAGCAATAATAATGGATGACATTTTAAAATAACGTTTTTCTATAAGTCAAATATATATTATGTTAGTTAAGTCAAAAAACCAAATGAACTTATGTACCTATAAGATGTTTATATTATTAAATTTATCAATCGGGTAAATGATTTGTAAAAATAAGTAAAACTCATAAAAGTAGATAAGTAGATAAAAAAATAAAAAAATTAATAAATCTAATATTTTCAATGTGATTTTAATTCATTCTTATATATTATAAATTTAAATTATAAAATAACAAAAAAATGTTTATACAATGATATTGCGGACTATAAACTTATACGGCGTTCTTTAAGAGTTGCCCAATTTTCAATCATTGAAATCATGTCAATCTCATCCAAAATGTCGTTGGATGAGTTCAGTACCATAAGATCAGTTTTATTAGAAGTTCTAAAAATAGATATTGGTAGACAGTATTCTCATTTAATTTATTCTGTGGTATTCTAAATATACATTTATTTTTATCCATAATCGATCACCCACTGATATCGGGAGTCGGGACTATTTTAAAATGTCTTGTATGTGTGTGTGACAATTATAAAATATCTCATTAATTCATTTCCATATGAATTAAATTAAATTTTTTATTTAAATACAGTAAATAGGCAGTAGCGGCTCGTGAATAAATATTCTGGGGAGACTTAAATTATATAAGTAACATAAATTCCATATAACAAAGAACAAGAAAAACCTTTTTATTGAAAAAATTAATTATATTATACATTAATATTTCATTTAATATTTAGTTAATATTTTTATGTTAAAGCATTAAAACCACTGGTTGGTAAAAATTCTATTATATTTTCTTTTTGCATTTTACAATATGAACAAATGCTGGAATGCTTATAAAAATGTAAAATGTAATAACAAATGTTAGATGGATATACGTATAATAATTATTAAATAATTAATAAACCGTGAACAAAACGTCTAAAGCTAGTAAAACACGGGCTACACGGCGCAGCGGCACGGCAATAACCGTCGTGAACCCAGGTTCAAAAGCGTCTATGATACGCGGCTTATTCTCCCCGGCTCCCTCCAACCAACCAGACATGCCATTACATGTTACGTTTGCAACTGACGGGCTCCAGTATCACTGAACCGGCGAACGTCGTAATGAGCCGTTATAACTAAAGTGACCATATATTTTTTTAATCAAAACGGGACAAAAAAAAAAAAAAATCATAATTATTTGTTACAAACAAATATTTTTAATTTAATAATATTACTATCGATTTTCTGTGGTACTTATAATGTTTTTAAAGGACAAAAAAATTAAATTAACTATTATTACACTCATTAGGTAATTAACTTATTATAAACAAAATGTTTTCGTGTAATAATTACAATATTAAATAGTTGTACATTTTTCTAAAAACGATATTTCGTCAAAGAACATTTATTTTCATTTTTTTTCCTACTTTTTGAAAACGGGACATTTTAGTGTCCCGAAAATTTCCCAAGGGACAACGGGACAGAGATTCAAAAAACGGGACTGTCCCATTCAAAACGGGACATATGGTCACCTAATAGTTATAACCCGCATAAATGACTAAAATTGTATTTCCATCGAGATAGCTATTAATAGGTTTTCGATGTTGTGACTTTCAATTTAATATAATAATAAACAATGAAATCATTGAAAACGATTTATTGTATTTTAAATACAAATTAAAATATTTCTATACATAATTATTTTTAATTAGTTAGGTATATTATTTACAAGTAGCTAGTTTATTTTTAAGGGGAGACGCAGTCTCAAAGTCTCCCCTCCTGACTAGCCACCCCTGTAAATAGGTAATTTTGTCAATATAAATCTGACTGCCCAAGTGCCGACTATCATTACGATTACGGGTCGTCATGACCCCCAATACTCTATTTCCCTCTGGCCCTGCTGATGAGTGATATTATAGTGATATATTAAATGAATAACGAACGTCGGACGGACGGACGGACTGACGGACGGCGCGAAATTACGACTGACTAACACCGAAGACACGCGGAGCTAATGAGCCGACAGAAAAAAATCAAAAAAAATCAACACTCACCGAAAATCGTGTCCACTGCTGGTGATCGGATACTTCTGGCGGTGACGCGGGTCGTCCGTTTTCAAACCGACGATCAACATCCGGAGTTTGAGATCGCTCGCCGGCCGCCGATCCGTCGCTTCCGATCCCCCAACGTTCATTCACGTAATCCCACTCCATTTTCTTGCTAGTACGTCCCATTACCGGATCGTCGTACACGATTTCGAGAACCGGGCGGATGGGTGGACCGGCGCTCAAATCGTGCGTGATTGTGCCGGGCGACACGTACTTCTCACTGTCGAGGTTTACGACTCGAACCGACCCCTCTGCGGACGAGGACGACTGCATTCCGTCCGCCTTATCCCGCTCGGCAGACGTGGTCTGCTGCTGCGAAACACGAGAGTCGTCGAAACCCGATTAAAAACGATCCGTCGTTCGACGACATTATGCTTATGACCAGAGCTCGGGACTTGAAGCATTTAAAATCATCAAAATAAGTGCTGGAAAAAAGCACTTAAATACTTCATTATAAGCACGTGAATAAGCACTTAAAGACATTAAAATAAGCAAAAATAAGCAAAATCAAAAATTTTTTTACCCCCTTTAAAAAAAAAATATATATATATATATAACCCGTTGCCTCGAAATCTTCCAATAATTTGTATTAAAAAAATAGGTATTAAAGTTGTGCCCTTGTGATATATTTTTAGACTTTTTAAACCACGAACACAGAATGATTTTTTTTAAATAATCTTCATTTTATTATTTAATATGTCAAAAAATTATAAGAATATAAAGCATAATATAATTATTGAAACCACAAACATTTTGGGAATGCCTACGCCATTGGCGCGCCAATGCGTTTCGTTATTATAGTCAGCTACGATCGACACGGCAAATAGATAACAAAAGTTTAGTATATTAACTACGAGGAAATATAATAAAAAGGTAAACAAATAATATGTCAGTTGGAGTTATAATACAAGTACCTACACATTGAAAAAATATAAATTTTCGTCAACTCTCGTCGTCATTACATCATTAATTAGAAAATATACATGGAAAGCAGAAAATAACTAGTTCAACGCATTTTTTTCTAAAACTAACGAAATAAGCAAAAATAAGCACTTTCAAATTTAAAATTTAAAATCGTTGTTATATTTCGTGAATGTTCATAGCAGTCTGCTAGATTTTAAGACGGACCAAAATATAAGCAAATGCTTTAAGTCCCGAGCCCTGCTTATGACCATTCTACTATATTAATAATTGGACTACGAAAATAACCGATATTTTTTTCTCGTTTACCCACGTGTTTTTCCCCGGTCTCCAATGTATTTTCCGTGGCATGCAGTTCGACGATCTGACGGTCGGACGAGTCTTTATAAACGGCGTCGGCGGCGGCGGCCATTTCGAGCCCGGAAGTCGTTGCGTCGGCCGAACTTTGTTCGAAGTCGTGGTTTCCTCCGACCGACTTGCCAGCGGACGTGGATGACTGTCCGTCTGTGTTTTCCTTTTTGGCGGCGGACACGGTCTGCTGCTGCTGTGAAACACAAGACGTGTCGACAAAACGCGATAAACAACTAGAATTATTATTATACGATTGACAACTCATTAAATATTATAGATTATTATCGAAATAACACTAACGACAGTAATACAGCTTTCAGTTGGCTCTTATTGGCTTTTATTTAAGAAGAAAAATTTAACCAATTTCTAATCTTATCGTCGCCGCCCGTAATTTTTGTGTTTGTCGTAAATGCTTAGCAAGGTCCGGATTTTATAGCATTTGCTAATTATTATAGAATTCAGATAAAAATAGCAAGTTGGGCTATACATTTGTTTTATACACCAGGGAATTTAAACATAAAATTTTATTTTGCTATTTTTTGCATATTTGACGCGTTTTGGATTTTTAGTGCTATTTTTAAAGTTTTGGTACTATTTTTCTTATATAATGCTTTATTTAGTCGTTTTCATAAATATCATTGATATCGAGAAAAAATTATTATTCATTTATGTGAATTCATAAGAAAAATTACCTCATTTTTTTTTTTCGTAATTAATTTATAAATAATATTATAGTTGTAGGTATGTATACAATATTTAACATGTTAGTCTATTTTGAAGAAGCTCGGAAATATCGAAGATTATACATTTTATGCCCTCTAATCTGTTTTATTTATATATATTTCATTATTGTTTAGATTTTACAATTTTCTATAAGTAATAGAATACGTATTACCTATATAATAAAAATTTAAACCAGCTGTAAAAGATGATAATTTCAAAAAAATTTCTTTTTTTGTTGCTATTTTTGATATTTTTAGGGCATATTATAGCGCATATTTTAAGGATTTTTCGGTCATATTATAGCACATATTTTAATACTTTTTGGTGCTATAAAATCCGAATCCTGATGATTAGTAAGTGTGAGCGCGGGTCTATAAGTGCACAGCCACCCCTCGCCGCATCTATCAGGTAGTTCCGACAATGCATCACGTACTGCGTGTCGCATCGTTATCGTAAAACCGTAGGACTGTGGGCGGTAATAATTTGTAATACACAATATTCACGTAGGTTTACACATGCATGATGAGTAGTGATGGGAATAATTATTTGATTAATCGAATCAATTCGATTATTTTAAAAATCATTCGAATAATAAAATAATCGAATGAATTAATCGTATGAAACATTTGAATGATAAAATTAAAAGCATTATTATTATATACTAAATGTATAATAAAATATATATATTTAATCAACGTTAGTAGATAGTAAAAATCATGACAAAATAAACATATTACACTCCATGTATTGTATTATTATTTACTTTGATCATTTGTATAATTCCTGGTATCGGCAATTGCCACACTACCGATTGTATTCGGCATAATAATCATTTGATTATTTATACGACCAGTTCCTTCAATTAATGAAAATCATGAACCATACGAATCCTCGATTATTTTTAATTTTTATTTCAACTACTTACTAATCATTCGATTATTTTGTTTTCGACTACTAATCATTCGATTGGACGGACGGACGAACGGCACGAAATTACGACTGACCTAAAGTCGCCCATACACGATCAATAATATTGATCAATATTTGATATTGACAATAATATTGATCGTGTATGGGCTATATTGAAGGATTGATCAATATATTGAACAAATTAAAAATTTTTGATTTTTATTGACGCACTGTCAATAATATTGTTTAATCATCATTTATCAATGGAGTGATAAAAGTTAAAAGTTCATTAAAACATGCCTCATCCATTCTTAAAAAATGTTTGTAATCTTCTGGTTGATTTAATTGTAACTCAATTAAAAGATTTTCACAATTAAAGTGATTTCTTTTTTTCAACCACTCTTTGGCCCAAAATTTTTGTTTTCTTTTTTTCTTTTCATTGGTAAGAGAAACAGCTAGAGCAAAAGCCATTAGAGCATTATTAGACATAATAATTTTTAGTGGAAATTGTTAAAATTAAATAACAATAACAATAAAATAACAAATAACAATAAAATTATGAAATAATAATGACAATTTCATTTAAATTGTTGTTGAACGAATCGACAAATATGGTGAATAGATAATGATATATTGATCAATAATATTGATACGTTGGTGGTCGTTGACAACGTTCGTTAATATTTTGTCAATAATGTTGATCAATATTATTGATCGTGTATGGGCCGCTTAACGCCGAAGACACGCGGAGCGAATAAACCGACAAAAAAAAAAAAAAATCAACACTCACCGAAAATCGTGTCCACTGCTGGTGATCGGATACTTCTGGAGGTGACGCGGGTCGTCCGTTTTCAAACCGACGATCAACATCCGGAGTTTGAGATCGCTCGCCGGCCGCCGATCCGTCGCTTTCGATCCCCCAACGTTCATTCACGTAATCCCACTCCATTTTCTTGCTACTACGTCCCATTACCGGATCGTCGTACACGATTTCGAGGACCGGGCGGACGGGTGGACCGGCGCTCAAATCGCACGTGATCGTGCCGGACGACACGTACCTCTCACTGTCAAGGTTCACGACTCGAACCGATCTCTCTGTGGACGAGAACGACTGCAGTCCGTCCGCCTTATCCTGCTCGGCAGACGCGGTCTGCTTCTGCTGCTGCTGCTGCGAAACAGGAGAGTCGACGAAACCCGATTGAAAACGACCTTTTCGAAGACATTATAACCGATATATATATATGTATACAGTGGCGTATTTGAAGGGGGGCGTAGTGGCGATCGCCCCCCCTTCTAAGGATTTTTTTGTTACCTGAACTATAGCGCCGTATGATATGTAATGAATATGAAATTCATCACTCATACTTTTAACTTATAACTATAACGTCAAATTTAATAAATGATAAAAAACGGTATCCTTTTGAATATCGTATCAAATAGTATTTGTTATTTGATTATAAATAGGTACAAATACCGAATTTAAATAGGTAACAATATTATCTGCATGTTCAAAACAAATTGGTCAGAACCACAACCACAAATTATTGTATTAAACACCGGTTATATAGTTTTTGATTATATTTACTGCCAATTAGCTACACTGACATAGATTATTGAAGTATTAATTTTTAGGGTTTTTCTTTTTTAGATTGTAAGAATTATTTAGTCAAATAATTTATACATGTATATAAAAAAAGTCGGTTAATCGCTCTTGTTTCGCTGCAATAAGAAGTCTAGTGTACATTCTCTTTGCGTTTACTGTAGAGGTCGCTATTTCACGTGTAACTAAGAACACGTACATACGCGTTTTTATGGAAACGGTGTTAAAGCCCGTGTAATTAAAATACACGTGTACACGTGTACACGTGAATTTAGAGTCCATATACCCGTGTACCCGTGTGAAATGTCCGTCTACCTATTACCCTGATCTGAAGATTTAAAA
This sequence comes from Therioaphis trifolii, assembly GCA_027580255.1. Classification (NCBI taxonomy): domain Eukaryota; kingdom Metazoa; phylum Arthropoda; class Insecta; order Hemiptera; family Aphididae; genus Therioaphis; species Therioaphis trifolii. The sequence goes on along the minus strand of CM050404.1, from coordinate 141,648,963 downwards.
GGGGGGCCCAAAAGTATGTACCCTACATTACTCCCCTGTTATCATATAAAAATATTTTAGTACGAAATTTAAAACAAAATGTCATTAAAAAAAAAGTATTAATGTATTTATTTTAAAAAAATGTTTAAGGTTTTATTTTCTTGGGCAATAAATTAAAGCATTTAAAACATAAAATATTAACTAAGTGAAATAACACCACCAAAAATAGTATTCCACACGTCAGTATTACATAGCAATATTATTAATTTTTTTTTTTTATTTAAAGTTGATAAAAACTACTGAAAACTACTGGACCTTAAACACACGGGTAGATACAATTTTAATACACGTGTACACGAACTTCAAAAACACGTGTAATTAAATACACGGGTATTCGTACATTTTACTATTTAAGGTGCGGTCTACGTGTACACGTGTATATCAATACACGTACTAGACCGAGAGCCTTAGTTTGCTGTGTAAAGTGGGTTTTAGGGTCAACCACCCGAGGGTTGGTTTGCACCTAGAAGAAGGTGTTACTAGGGAAGGGTTTGTACTGTGCAGTGGTTTCCCGTTGCCTTCTGCACAGGGGAGATGGCGGCCGCTCTCTCTAGACAGTCGCCTGCCCAGAGAGAGAGAGAGAGAGCCGCCCGTGACCGAGGTTTGAACCGGCGACAGTGTGCGTCAGCAGTGATGCCTGGTTCCACTCGGCCACTCCGTCTCGTAAAGTGGGTTAGATGTCTTAAATCGTAAAGCAATGATAAATAATTTTTTCAATAAAATGATTCTAAATCGAGAATCAGTTTTACATAAAATTTGATTAAAACAATCGATTTCGTCAAAATTCAAATCACAAAAAAAAAAAAATTCAGTACGTTTTCAGTCCTTGTTAATTAATAATTATGAATCCATGATACTGATTCGTCCCCCCCCTTAAATAGGCTTCATATCCGCCACTGTATATATATATATATATACAGTGTGTAAACGGTAATCGAGAACACTCAATATCTTTGCGTAGAGACCTGATATTTGAATTCTGTTTTTTTGGCAGTTGTTATGACATAAAAATACACATTTTCATGGTCTTTGAATTTTTTTTACTTAACTAGTCACGCGCATGCGCATGTCAACTTTTTTTTTTTAAATGGCAACCCCCTGCTTTAACCACTAATTATTTTTTGCCTATTTTTTTAATGAATTTTGGTAGTTGAATCAACTTTCTAAGTCCAAAATTGACCAAGTTACAGCAATTCAAAAAAACAAAAAAATTAGAAAAAAAAATGCTCTCGATTTTCAGCTTTTTAATTGTAACTCTGAAAATAATTATTATATGATTGTTAAAGATTGACAATTTTATAACTATTTATTACGGTGATATTAATACGTTATTTTAACTTCAATTACTGAATAATTTTCTCTTTATTTGTGTAATAAATCATAACTTATTATTGCAGAAAAAACGTAAATTAGTATGTTGTTTATTTCTTTACATTTAATGAATCTATTAGAACGTATTAATAATTAATAACAGATTCAATTCTTATTTAAGCTACCAATTTATTTAGTTAATAAAAATCTAAAAATAAAAAAAAAAATCTAAAGAATAAATTGTTCAAACTGTTCTCCGCCGTGAACAAAACATGCTTCAGCGCGCCGCATGAATTCTTTATTTGTTGCAGCAGTAATTTGTTCATCAGTCAGTCGATTGCATGTTGCTGTTATCTTATCTTTTAAATTTTGAAGATTTATAGGAGGATCGGCATACACTATTGTTTTCAAGTGTCCCCATAAAAAAAAAATCTAGTGGAGTAAGGTCAGGTGATCGTGGTGGCTACTCAATGGGTCCGTAAGTTCCTAGCCATCGATTTTGAAATTGTGCATTTAAATAGTCACGAACTATGTGAGAATTGTGAGCTGGAGCACCGTCGTGTTAAAAAATAATATTACCTCTCAGATCTAAAGGAATATCATCAAGCATCATTGGTAATTCATTTAGTAAAAAATTATAATATCGTCTACCATTGAGTGTTCCATCATAAAAAAATGGACCAAGCAATTTACCACCAATTAAACCACACCAAACGTTTGTTCCCCAAATCTTTAACAATCCTATAATAATTATTTTCAGAGTTACAATTAAAAAGCTGAAAATCGAGAGCATTTTTTTTTCTAATTTTTTTTTTTTTTTTTGAATTGCTGTAACTTGGTCAATTTTTGACTTAGAAAGTTGATTCAACTACCAAAATTCATTAAAAAAATAGGCGAAAAATAATTAGTGGTTAAAGCAGGGAGTTGCCATTTAAAAAAAAAAGTTGACATGCGCGTGCGCGTGACTAGTTAAGTAAAAAAAATTCAAAGACCATAAAAATGTGTATTTTTATGTCATAACAACTGCCAAAAAAACAGAATTCAAATATCAGGTCTCTACGCAAAGATATCGAGTGTTCTCGATTACCGTTTACACACTGTATATATATATATATATATATATATATATATATGTATATATACAGTGTATATATATATATATATATATATGTATATATATATGATCGATTTTATCACGCGTACTACCGTCGATATACTAATAACGACTAGAAAAATACTCTACCCGATATTCTTTTATCGTTTACTCACGTGTTTTTCCCCCATCTTCCAAGTCTTTTCCACGGCGTTCAGTTCAACTATCGGGCCGTCGGACGAGCCTTTTTCGTCAGCACTTTGTTCAAATTCGCAGTTTCCGACCGACTCCTCGGCGGACGAGAACAGCTGTCGATTCGTCTGTTTCTTCTCGGCGGACACGGTCTGCTGCTGCGGAACACAATAGTGTCGACGAAACGCGATTAGCAACGACTACAATATCGAGACCAGTGCGTGGAAAATTAACGCGTTCGTTCAATGAGCATTATAGAAACGCGCTCGATTAATGTACGCGTGACGAGCTACGAATATCTCGTAGCTAAAAATTATTTCAATAATAATAGTGATCGCAAAAATCAATTAATATTCCACGTAAACTAAGAGTCTGGTAAAAATACGAACACTTTTTTTTTCAATTTATAAATCCAGGTTAACACAAGGACAACCGTAGTGCAGTACGAATCAATGACCTGTGTGAAAATACGAGCGACGATCTCCGACCATAAGCGAATCTAAAATAAAATAGTCGCAAACGTTAAATTGCAAAATATGCATACTACATTAACCCCTTGAATAAATTATAATTCAAGTCGGGCCGTCCGTACGGGTTTTTTTGCAACTCCTACAATAGAAGTTTGGAAACTATTAGATTATCGCAGCGGTTCTCAAACTTTTTGTTCGCGGAACCCTTATTTTCCTAAAAAAAATTACAGAAATTTCTATTTTAGACAACAATAATTCATAAAAAATGATGTCAATTTTAAATAATTTGCTTTTTATTATTTTTTTTCCTGTAGAAAACGAATATAAAAAATTATTTAATTAATTTAATAGGAAAAAAATATCAAAATATTTTAGTAATTTATAAATTTTAATATTAATGTGATCCATGATGTTGGCTCTTTTTACTGGCCAGTATTTAAATATTTTGCTTGATGGACGAGAGTTGAACGCACATAGGTATCTGCTTCAGCATCTAATTTATTGCGATATTTGGTTTTTGTATATAAGTATAACAATTAAAAACGTAACTAAGAAATATAATAATAATATAATAATTTAAATTTAATTGATACAGATACGCCCAGGGAGCCGCGGAGCCCCTAGACTACTCTCGCGGAGCCCCAAGGCTCCATGGAGCACAGTTTGAGAACCGCTGGATTATCGTAAACACAATTCGTGCCAAAAACGCCTATCACCCGAATACGAGGTCCAGCGTCCGGGATCGGGTGCCACCGTCTGGCAAATTCAGTCTTTTGCATAAATACGGGACACAGCAAAATCAAATGAAGCCACGCGATTCTCGGGAGTACTATACGAGAGTCTCATATACGGGTTTACTGCTCTGTATGTAAAATCGATAAGATTCTCTTCGAGTCATCAACAGTTATTCAAAAATATATAAAAATCATTTGCCAGTGTTCACTATTGTTTCAAAAATTGAAATAATAAAGTAAAATAAAACAATTACAAAACTCGCATTTATTTTTGTATACTCGACGGTGGCCCGTAACATACGAATGTGAAAAACGAATGTGTCGTTCGTTAGACAAAAAAAAAAAGAAAAAATTATAATCAATCACGCCCAGACAACAGCTAAAGTGTCATTATGGGTGGCTTCTTTAATCACGTTTCTCATCTGTTTATTGATTTATTGCTCGCATATTCTTATTATGCTAAATTGTACAGATTGCATACTACTTAATAAAATTGAAAAAAAATCACGCCCAGGCCAGTATATAAATATTATTATTCTCGTAAAATGATAGAAAACTAAAAAATTTAAATCGAAAAATCACAATTTTCTAATGAAACTCGTTTTTTCCGATACATCTATTTTTAAATTTTATTTTAAAAGTCTAGGATTATCATGATTTCTATTTATTTTATATTATCCATCGTTTATGTTTACTAGCTACTATTCATACTAATAAAAATTTAAACTTGAGTAAATAGCCAATATTTTATATTAACTTACACGTTTTTCCCCCGACTTCGGTTTCAAAATCTGATTGTCTTTGTCGACGGTGCCTTCGAGTACGGACGCCATTGGGCCCTTCGGAAGTCGCTCGTCGTCGGTCTTTTTCTTCTGGGCCTTCTTCATGGTCAGCTGCTGTGAAACACAATTGTCAACGAAATACGTTTAACAATTGAAATCATTGATTTAAAACTATTTAATATTATCGATTATTATCTATAAATGCCACTATCAACCAAAACTAATACGACATTAAAGTATTAAACCCAAATAAATAATACCTGATCTTTTATAATTGTTTACACCAGCGTTTCTCAACTTTTTTTCATTCGCGTACCCCTTGACCTCTCACCGCTATTTTACGGACCCATAAATGTCAACTTAGTCATATATATTCACATAAGATAAATACGAATCAACAAAAATTAAATTAAATAATCAAATCCAAAAAAAAATGGAAATGTCTATTTATTTTAATCGGCATGTGCCATACAATGTATCTATATATTAAGACACTAAGTTAAAAATTTAGTTTTAATGCGATCCTTGGGCTTGTTTGCTATAGCACTAATTTTTTGAAATATGGCTCCCCATTCGATAGGTAAACCCGTAAGTCTGAACTCACAGATATATTTCATATTATACTCTTATTATACCTATACACACTTATATCATATATAAGGAAAAACCAATTAACATTATTTCACAAATCACAACAACAAATATATCAAATACAACAAATTTCACTTTTTCCGCCATTACGCCTTTTTTTTCGCGAACTCCTTAATACCTTCTCGCGGACCCCCGGTTGAGAAACGCTGGTTCACACGTTTTTATTTGTCGTTCGGTTTAATCGCTTTCGATTCGAAACGCTTTAAACGCTTTGAAATTTGAACGTTTAACGAACGCGTTTTTGAAAAAAAAAAACAAAAATTACAATAAGGAGAAGAACTTGAACGAGTACCTACGCTTTTTTACAACAAACGTCCCGAACGCTGACGATAATAAATGAATAACGAACGACGGACGGACGGCACGGACTAATGCAGGCGCCGATCCCTCTATCGGGGGACAAAAATGCATATTTTCGTATATTTCACCGTTTTCCAAGCAAAATGCACAATTAAAACATTTTAATTGTTATTCAAAGCGTTTTTACGTTGTTTTCGTTTTGTGTTGAGCTGAAAACGTATTTTAAAGATCAACACTATATATTTTTTTTTTTACTTACATGCATCGGTCAATATATCTTATCATTTAACGAGTCAGTACAGGCCAACAAGGAAAATACATTATATGATAATTGTTCCTGCGCATGCTATTTGGTTATCGTAAATCGTTTAGAGTGCGTGTCTTGAAAAACAAGGAATGCCACTTGCTATAGTTTTATTTCGATGATATACGACGCAAAAATAAAATCAACACAAATAGGCGGAACGCAAGAAAAAAAACGGTAGAAACAAAAACAGAAACCGTGTTGGAGAAAAATGAGGGTTACAGATTGATAGTTAAAGTTTAAAATATTTTTATCTGGGTTTCGAGGGTTTACCCGAAGATTTGAAATTAAATGACTTGGTATATCATAAAAATGCGCCGACAACGTCGGTATATAGATATAGAACGTTCGTTGTCGATTTATGAAAATATGCTGACCAACAACCGCCGCGCCGTTCGTTTAAATTTGACAATATCATAAAATGTCTTGTTGAACAGTGAAACATTCAAGGTGAAAAATTTATTATTTTTAAATTCAATATTAAATAAAATACCAAAATAACCTTTTTTTAATTGTTATAGAGAAAACGAAGTAAATAAAATCGAACATATACACAGCCGACACAGGAAAATAATGTTTATTGCGTTATCGCTGTTAAAAAAAATAATAATTAACACAAATTGTCTAAATTTAAATGAATAAATCAATTTTTTTTTTATTGCAGTTAAAAGAACATTCAGTCGCATATTTTCGCGCAATTTCGGTCATTTCAAGTGCATATTTCCTACAATATGTGTGCGATAAGTCCCGATCCTATTTACAACTTTTTAATATTATCGATTATTTTCTAAACACCACTATTAATTATTAGTTAAAAATACCAGATAATTTATATTTGTGTACATGTTTTATTATTTATCATTCGTTTATATTGCTTTCGATTTGAGACGGTCTAAGTACGCCTTAGTGGCTATTATTTAAGGGGAAAAATTTAGGCAATTTCTAATCTTATCATCGCCGCCTGTAATCTTTGTGCTATAAAAAAAAAAAATAGTTTTTTATAGTTTTAAATGATTAGTAAGTGTGAGTGCGGGTCTGTAAGTGTACCGCCACCTCCCGCCCCATCGATCAGGCAGTTCCGACGATGCATCGCGTACTGCGTGTCGCATCGTTATCGTAAGCATCGTAGGACCGTGGGCGGACGGGACGACTACGTTCTACAACACACGTAAGCGCATGCACAAGTCACCGTCAGTACCGTGGCAAACAAATAATACACCCGAGGCGAAACTTTAAAATGCGCCCGGATGAACTGTAAGTTATTATAAAATCTCAAATTTGAAAGATTTTTACAAACAGATGTATTAAGAGTATTCGAAATGCAGGTAGAAGGAAGGCCTATGTAAGTCATTCATTAACTTCAATATTCACCTATATTCAGCTACTATTACTTCTGTCACTCATAAGTAGACTTAGGGACTTATAGTATTTGCATATATTTACTGGACATCGTAAAACATAGCAGAGTAATATATAAATACGTTTCATAGTACAACATGTTCAAATATTTAATTTGATTGTGCATATTTTTGCATATTTTGAGGAAATTCTTAAATTGGGATATATTCTGATATTTTTGCATTTATTTGGCATATTTTTAAGATTTTGATGAAGATTAGTAATTTCAATAAAAATAAACTCGGTAAATAATAATATGTGTTTTTCGTTTTCTTTATTTCCAAATTTAAAATTTGAAAGGTTTGCTGAAGATACGAGTATAACGAATGATGATTTGGCATACTTAAATGTTATGCTCCAATTTCTTCTGTAGACGTTGAACGATGTTTTTCAATTTACGAAAATTCAGTAATCGTCGGAGATTTACTTTTGAAAACATAAGAAAGTATTTAATCATGTAATAATTCAAAATAATTAAAAAAGAACATTTTTTATTTTATAAAAACAGTTGTTTAATTTACGTACCAAAGTTTTGCCATATCAAAATATAGTAATTTTTTTTAAAATTATTATTATTTTCAAAACAATTTTAATTTAAATTACAAATGTTTAATTCTTCTAAATTCTAAGGTGAATATCTTTTTTTTCAAATTTGTTTGTTACATATTCAATAATGAACGTTGTATGTTTGATTAATAATTCTTAAATATTGTTTATTATTTATTAATTTTAGGCATCATTTTTAACTAATAACTTTTTATGGTTAAAAGTGAAATTAATCAAGATTTAGAGGTAATTTTTTTTTTTTTTAATGCATATTTTAATAATTTTAGATGCATATTTGTGTATTTTTTAGAGCTATATGTCCCTAAGCCTACTCATAAGTAAAAACTTACCGGACGCCTCGAAAAAGTCGTCGACGAAACAAATGAAATGTACCTAATAAACGATTTTTTTTTCATTTTTTAATAGATAATTAGGGCCCGGATTTATATGCAAATGCATATTCTTCTATACTTCACCTACAATAATATTTTGATTATAAATGTCGACGTTTCGTAATGTGAAGTTTCTATGGGTAGTTGTTTTTTTTTTTTTGCATATTTTTGCATGTTTGAATGAAAATCCATATTTATTTCATATTTTTTTATAGTTGCATAAATGTTGCATATTCTACAATTTGTAGATTTTACGTCTGTAAAAATATATACTGTCGATCGTAAGTAATTCATTATAATACTATCGATAGCCGATAGGTGCAGTACATCGACGGCGAGGTAATGGAATGCGACGACGACGACGAGGAACTGTTAGTTGAAGATCTATCTAGTTTTAAATATGCACCAATTGAAATCTTGTGACGTGGAAAGAAGATTTTCGAAGTACAAAAGTATGCTCCGAGATAATCGTAGATCCTTTCAATTCGATAACTTAAAATCGATATTTATTACTTCATGCTGGTACTCTTCTCAAAATAATAATTTAATATAAATATTATACCTATCTAATACTTTAAAACACAATTTTATAAAAATAATGTTATTCTGAATTTTAAAATGATAATTTTTTATAATACTTACCTAATTCATTTATAATATTTTCATACTTACACGATGTAATGTGTTTACATTGTGTGTACGTGTATGTGGTTTTTTAATAAATTTTAGCAATTTTTTATACATAATATATTTAGATTGTGGAAATTTTTTACTCAAATCATTATAGTTTGTTCTTTTGAAAAAGAAGTTATTTTGCATATTTTTTGCATATTTATGATATGAAACTGCATATTTTATAGATATTTGTTGCATATAAACCCGGGCCCTAGTTATTAGTATTACATTAGTTTATTACAGTCGTCAAGTACATTAAATCGTATTATATTTATATAAATACATTTCATAAATATGTAATTTGTACTTGATTATATTTTTATTTAATGCATCGAACAAATTTGGAAATGTTAACGACTGATGATAAAAGAAAGATGAAAAACAGGACACACTCACAATAAAAAAAAAAAAAAAAAAAAATGACGTGTATCAATTTGTTTTCAGCTAAAATTGTACACCTTATAAAAGAAATCATTAAAAATCCACGACTGCCAATAACAAATAATTGTAATTCTGATTGATAAACCATATTGTATATAATACTAAATAAATATACAAAACTAATGTAGTTATTATATACTAACTATTATGTATTAACAATTATATACTAACTAGGTAGTTATTAGTTATACGCTGCACAAGTCACCGACTGCTGATAATATTTTTCTTTAAATTGTAACTGCAAAGTACTATAAATACGAACGTCAAACATTATGCCTATTCCATTGTATTTTTCGGAATCAATAGTAAAGTGTAACATATTATATGTGTCATTATTTAGAAGATTAATGTGTTTTTCTAAACGATTTTCAGTTTTGGTGTATAGCAAAGCAAAAATCAAAAAATTGTATTAATTATTGTTTTTTATATATTTATGGTCTAAAAATTTCAACCATGCAGTCATTTTTTTGTAATCAATTTAGAAAAATAAATAATAAAGACAAATCATTCTACAAATTCTTGTGTTCAGGCATGCAGATATGATCACGCTCACGCATCATAATATACAGTAGTAAGTTGATACTACGATTTTTTTTTCGATTTTTCTCTAGCCTTAATAATTGGTATTTAAATAATGAAATTAAAAAAAAAAAAAAAATTTAATATTCTCATCATTATTTCAATAAGCTCTCTATAGGCGTGCAAATACGGGACGGAATAATCGATACCATTCTCATCGTTGATTTCCTGATTATTGTATTCGATTATTCCGTTTGTCGGTTTCAGAGACATGCAGATGGCCTTATTGTACATTCGATTGTCACAAAAATACGATTATTAAACACGATTAAACGAATAAATGAACAAAACATTATACTTCCCACGGGATTTTGTATATTGTGATTTAACAATGTAAAATGAGTGAATTAAAATTTTATCCATGTACAATTTAAAATAGATATTTTTTAAACTTTTTAACAGATTGAATTCGAAGATTTTTCATTCAGGGATATTCACTGGTTTACACGACTTTCGAACAAATGGCTTCACGTCGTCGTGAGGATTTAAAAACGATTGTCGTTTTTAACGTTTTACAATTTTTTTCTCACTTTACGTTCTAAATCGCACCGAAACAAGTAAACAATACTTAAGAACACGTCCCACAAAATAATTGTCAATCCACGAAAATTACAAAATTCACTTATAATGCGAATGTATTAAGTACTAAATGAAACAAGTACACTATTCGTATGCTTTTATAATTTCATCTCGATAATACTCTTAACCCGCTTAATATGCAATGAGCATAGTTTGGTAAAAACGCGGTTCGAGGTTTTGTATTATTCTCCACTACTGTGTTAAAAAACGAAGCTTTTTGAAAGAGTAAAATTATAGTTAAAAAATAAAGTAATGTATTAATCAATAGTATGTATAAAAAAAGAGAAAAATGTTCGATGAAAATCTTGAGAATTACTGATTTCGAGATAATAAGTAAATGTAATAGATCGAACAAATTTGAATATTGTCCCGTTCAGTTTCACCGGTAAATCCTACATAATAAAAACACTGGAGATGGTACAAGTGGCTATAATATATTATACCAATAGAAAGAAGATTCACATGATCACAATATATACTCTCTAGTCTTATTCGACTGGAGTCATAAAAGTCTTTGCTATTGGCGATCAAATATTTCGTTTGCTTAAATATATTTTTAATCTATATCATAATATTATGATATATTGACTGTTGTTAAATGTTGGCTGTATGTGTTCGTCGTCAAGCGTAACTATACGTTGTTTGTTCTAAATTATACGTGTTTGTCTGCGATCGTTTTAGATTCATCGTCCTGTTTAAAACCAGCTTCCGTACGACGTACATGCTCGCGACGAATTAGAAAAAAATTCAAATCAATTATCTATTCGATTGAATAAAATTTTGATTCGTTGATATTCAATATGCGTTTACCAAGAAAATATTTGAAAATCAAGGCGAGGAATCGTCTCGAAAAATTGTTCAGTCCGGAACCTTATGACTATCTGACAGTCGTCGAGGTACTGGACTCTTTAAAAAAAATCCAAAGTTCTCCAACAAGGCACAAAAGGGTAATATCACGGTTTTGAATATTATTTTCATAGTTATTACTAAGTATGTAATAGTGTGTAGTTATGTTTTGGAGCGGTTAACTTTGTCCAAAAAATGTGTCCAGAAATTCTCTAAATCAGGAATTAGATGTTATTTATAGGACTTTAAGTGTTCATTCAATGATTTTTTCTCCCTTCTCATTAGTTTTTCTATGTGTAAAGAAAACTGCTGAAAACTTTGAATAATAATATCCTGTTTTTGAATGTTTATTTTTATTATTAAATCTTGAAAATTCAACATGATATTATTCATATTAGGTATACATATACTCATCTAGCGATAAAATTAAAAAATCGTTTTACAGGATTTTTCAATAAGCGTTTAACTAAATTCATATATGATTTTTACGGAATCGATTGTTAATACATCAATTTTCAAATTTAAACGCGTGTGAAAAAAAATGGTCAATCCAAACATTATCTGCATACATGGGATATAGATAGAAAAACAAGTTTTGCATTTTTCGGTACAAAAAAAAAAAATATATCTTCTTTGTACTAAAAAAAAAATTAAGTAAAAGTTGCTCAGGATCACATAAATATAGTATTGATTTCTTTCAAGAAAATTAAGGTATAATATTATCTTAATATTGTGCTAGTTACATTGATACAAGAATTTAATTATTCATACGAAAGTACTCATTGTTGTGGGTGACTATGTGGCCTTTCTTATATGTCAAACCACGACGTAGATCAAATTTATTTTTGTTCAATTATTTATAAACGTAGTGCACCGAACTATTCAGCAAAGTTCTAGCTTATCACATGCTATAATTTTAACCGATTTAAATCTAGATCGAATTTATATATATATAGAATAATTTGAATTTTAGTTGTGTAAGTTAATGTGTAATTGAAAAATAAAAGAGTTGAAGAGAATAACTAATTTACTGTCAATTTAATTGAAAAATTTGTTTGAAAACCTTAACGGTTTCAATTATTATTAAAAAATAATTTTTTGTATAACAACTAGCTATTTATAAAAACTATCAGGATAATTCTTGAAGATCCTATCAAATTGTGTCTTTTTCTTATTTTTTTCGCTTTATTGGGGTTTGAATTTAGTCATGACTTAAGTCAAGTGTTTTCAAAGCACATCGTAGATGGTGATTCGCAATACAATGGCTATAAAAATAAGATAAGCACTTTGCTCAGACTTCAAGACGTATTCTTAAGACTTTATGAAGATAAAATGTTCGATACTTATTTATTATTATAATGAGAGACTCAGAATAATGTCACCATAGTATGGCCAGTATGGATAACTATTAATTGACTTAGCGCCGGGGTTAGTGTGGTCCAAAGAAATCCAAGTAAAATAACACCTTATATCTGATGAACCTACGAATTCCGATTGTGGACGAGTGCAGACTATGCTCCAACTAATAAACTATTCAGGCTATTACATTTCTTATATAATACACATCACTATAATTGTGGTAAAGGGAGGGAGAGAAGTTGTCAAAGTCCGACAAGAAAGAATAATTATGGCACATAACATTTACCGCGTTATCAAACTAGACTGTCATCAAATTCAATCTATTTTATTTACTTATTTATTTATTAATTATTATGCGCACAATAATAATTGTATATTATGTTTTTGTTTATTCGTTAAATTAGTACTCGTTTGCTTATCTATTCGTAACATTTAATTTATCAAAAATTAAATTAATTTAATAGTCTATTATATGGTATTTAAAGGTTGTTTGACTCCGTAAGTTAGTTTTGACTCTAATAGTCGTTACTTTATTTCTACATTCCTTCCATTATTAATCAAACATTTTTTTTCTCTATACAAATTTTTATGAATTTGAAATCTACCAATGGAGAAAACATTTAATTAAAATTGTAATTATACCTACTGTGCAGATTTAAATTCTCGCTATCATTCTCACGTTACACAATATGTTTGATCAATGTAAACAATTCTAAACATTTTTATTTTTGTAGAGTCTATTACGATGTGTCATTGATGAAATATTTGAAACAAGAAAGTATTACTCCGATTACTCATTGTATCAGCTTATGAAAATCGGACACCTGCTTGGTGGACTTATTGAATATGGACTTATTTCGTAAGAAATTTTTCCATTTGTTTTGTCTACATAGATGTGTTGATATTTAATTGATAATAAAGTAATGGTTTTTCAATTTTTTAGAAATGATCAAGATTTGAATGAAGCATATAATTTTATTTTGGATACTTTGAAAAGGTCTCCAGAGTCAAACGTGTTTTGCTTTGGATTAATGGCTTTAGATCGAATTAAACACCTTTTGTTAAAAAACCGGGAATATTGCTCCAAAATTGCATCAATACCCCACTTGAATGATTTCCCTACAGAGCTACTAGAAGTACGTTTTTTTTGTCAAATAATCAGTTATCAGTATTAATTATAATATCAACCGTATTACATTTAATAGCGATTGTATTTTCTGAGTTAATTTCATAAACGTAATACTGATTTAGAAACACTACATTACTAAAGAAAATTAAAAAAAATAAAACAATTATAAAATAATTTATTACTTATTTGGTTATTTATTATTTTTGCTTTTAAATGAAATAATTCAATACGAAAACTTTTGATATCATTAGTTTTCATTTTCAAATTTAATGCTGTGAATTTAAACAATTTTCGCGTGAAAAAATTTTGAAAAATTTCTTTAGACATTATTAAATACAATTATTTATAAATTATCAAATGATCTGAAATGTGTATTTTATGAATAAATTGTTTTTGTCATCGCAGTACGTAAATTCAGGTAAAAATCAACAAAAACCTGACGAATCTCTAAAACCTAATATAACTGTATCGCTAGAGTCGCGAAAAAATAAAAAATCTGATAGTATTATCACCAAAATCACCATACCCGACACAGTGACGTCCGTATCACCCAAATCAATGACTAAAGACGCCGTTAAGTCGTCTAAGGTTGGTAGTGAAATTCATTGCTGGAGCGGACAAATCGTTATTAATTTTGTGTACATTTTTAGCATTTAATGCCGAACTCTATAAAAGAACTTCGCGCTGAAAGAACGACTGTAGCAGCAATAAAACCACCATATAATGACTTAACGATAATAGAACCTCCTGAAAATGTTCAACAGAAAATATCGTTTATATTCAATAACATGAATCAGGAAAACGTGAAAAAAAAGGTTAACAAAATAATAATAATAATAATAATAATCATACTAATACTTTCATAGAACAAAATATTATACATATGTATGAAGCCTTGGAAAAAGGAGGATATAAGTTGAATCTATGATTTGGGTCAATGGGTCTCAATTTCCACGTGAATAGTTTCAATTATACTTTTTTTAAAATAAATTAAATACATTCGGAATTCAAAATATTGTCTGAGATTTTTTTTTTAACACAAAAATCAAAGACCATAGCTAAAATAGAAAGAGCTTATAATGAAATATTAAATATTAAACTATAGTTAAATACTATACTTCGAAACGTAAAATTAGAAATGAAACAATAATTGTTCTTTAATTTTAAACCAAAGATTTGATATGTGGGGGACGTATGTTTATAATATAATATATATACACATCATATATATTATATACACATCATATGTGC
Source organism: Therioaphis trifolii (assembly GCA_027580255.1). Lineage (NCBI taxonomy): Eukaryota > Metazoa > Arthropoda > Insecta > Hemiptera > Aphididae > Therioaphis > Therioaphis trifolii. The sequence continues at coordinate 141,633,892 of CM050404.1, read as the reverse complement.
GTTTGTATCTATATACCTACACACAGGAAATAACTAGTTTGTTTAACTTTCAGTGCATGGAAGTCAAAGACATCTTGAAGCGCAAATATTTGCCGTGGTTATCGGTGTTTTTGACAAAACGTATTTGTAGCGAGTGCCAATTACACTCGTTGTACTTAACATGCTTGGAATGTTTCAACAGCGTCTCGTTAAACGAGTTAATGGAATTAGAAACCACGAGAAACATAAAAGTAAGTCGGAGTACATTGTGTTACATATATTTATATATTATACACGACTTATCATAAAATACACAAACATTATAATATATGTCACTATAGGTACTGTCTAATTAATTTAACTTTTTAGGTTCTGTTCACGAAAGAAAAATCACCACAGACGAAGATCTTGCTAAAAAACATGGGCCATTGGTTGGGACTGATAACTTTGGCTAGAAACCGACCGGCGCCGTTTGATCTTGAAACGATGGTGATTGAAGCATTCGTCAAAGGTAGTGATGAATTAGCATTCACTTTACCATTCGTGGCAAAAACACTCGAATCTTGTAGTAAAAGCAAGGTATGTCCTCTCAAATCTTAAAAATAAAAAAAAATAAACGTTTTTCTCCTATTGAGTAGGTAACGAATTATAGTGGAATTTATATTTCAACAGGTTTATGGTCCAGAAACACCGTGGACTTTATCCATACTGAATTGTCTCGCCGAACTCCATCAAACTCCCGGTTTGAAATTAGTTTTTCAATTTGAAATCGAACTTCTTTGTAAAGTATTGAACGTTGAACTGAAGGTACACTTTTTCCAAACTATCCCATACATTGTAAATACTTAAAATTCAACTAAAATAAAATATTGTGAAAATTCAGGAATTGTCCGGATATAAATTGATGAATATACAATGATTCACAAGTATAAAGAAAATGTAAATAAAAATAAATATTACCTACTGAGTGCAGAAAATCGAAAAATTTATGAAATTATTATTGAGTTTGGTCCTCAATATCAAACGCCTCTTTATGAAGTTAAAATTTGAAAAACCCATTGATTGGTAAGTACGTATTGTAAAATGTTTTCTGGGGAAAATGTCCAGCCGGTGCCGGTGAAAATATACTTTATACCTAGTTATTGATAAAGCTCTCTTCGACGGAGGATCTAATTCTTCTCATAAATGTTTTGTTTTTTTTTTTTATAAGTAATTTAGTTTTTTTTTTCAGTAAATTCGAATCTGCTATACATTTTCAATGTATATTTAAAACCGATCAACATTAGGTAGTAGATATTTTTTCAAATAATTATTAAAGCAAAATAAAATATAATGAATTAATGATACGATATTTGTAATGAAACATGATTTACACTTTTAAAAATGGAATTTTTTGAGAACGATTTTCAAAATATTTTTATTTAATTAGATATTTGGTAAAATAACAATGTATTTATTATTTGATAGACAAAAGTAAATTAAATTAGCTTTATAATAAAAAAAAAAATACATGAAATAGTAAAAAAACTTTTTAAAAGATACATGAAAAAAGCATAGTACAAAATATGAACTGAAATAAAAAAAATATTCGTAGCTAATAAATATAACTAAGAGTTAGATCCTCTTCTTCTAATGGTTTTTCTTCATAACTACCTATGTATATTTTCACATGAAGGTGACATGGTTACTTCTGTCAGGGCACCATTGTAACATTAACATTTAGTTGAATATTTTTATTTTAAATTCATCAATTAGAAATATTAAATTATTCAATCAACAATGTTTTACAAACCAAAAAAACATCTAAAAAACATTTTTACACAATCGGAGGCATTCTTACAATGTGTAATCTACAAATCAATGGTGATCCACTGAATTTTCTGTCATGACCTACACTTAATAAAATCAAAATTATAGGTACATTTCATACACACACACACACACACACACACACACACACACACACACACACACACACACACACACACACACACACACACACACACACATACTATATTATTATTATAAATAATAGTCTTTAATTTTTAAATTTATAATACATTTCGTAAAAACAATTCTACTTACTTTAATTTAAAGTTATTTATACCTAGTTAAATTTTACAACAGAATTCAATTATTTGTATGCACTATCATAATTATTTGAGAATAACCATGATTGTTACTATCAAGAAGTTTACCTATACTAACCGTTTACTATATTTTCAGGTAATTTAAAAATGAGTTGAAAAAAAACGTGAAAAAAACATTTTGTTTTGTATGACATCATACATTTTAATGCATAAAAATGCAGATTGTGAGTTATAACTCATCCATTGTCAATTGTGTTCTTGTTTCGTTTTAATTTATTTGAAATAACTTTATTATTCTTAATGTTCCTGTTTCGTTTTAGTTTTTTAGAAATAACTTCATTATTCTTAGTTAAATAATTATTATTGTTATATAATTCGAAGACATGTTTTTTATTGTGACTTGATACTTAATCCTATATATTATTATTTTTATTTCTTATTTTTTTTTTTATTATTATAATTATTTCATGGATTAAACATTTGTATGTCTATTATTTTTTGAATTATTATTTATTTACTAATGCGTTAAGTAGGTACCATGCTTTCACATAAGTAGTGTAAAATGTATGATGACTGATTTTATTCATTTTTATTATAAATTATATTTGGTATTATTTATTTGCATTTATTCAATTTAATAACCATGATGAATTGGCATTGTATTATACATATACATTTGATACCCTTTTCTTGTACAATTTAAAACATTTTACGAAAAAAATCATTTTTTATTTTTTATTTTTTTTTCGTTTATTTTTATATTCTTTGAATTTATATTGAAACCTCAAATTTTTATATCATCTCACTGATATACATACCGAAAAAATCAACTATACTGTCGTTATATTACGATAGTTATAATATCTCCTACTATATATACGAACTTATTACAACTAACTATATTATAATTTTATAAATAATAAAGCACATATTTATTTATTTTTATGACGTATGTGTTCATATTTATTAATATAAAGTATACAGCAGAATCACACTTTTATTCTGCGAAACCGTATCACTTATTATTATATTTCTACATGTACTAATATTATATAAAATTGTAAGGTACTTCCGTGTTATCTCGACTACCCAAATATTCCCAAGACTACCTGTTGGAATCATCCGGGTTATCTCGACTACCTCCGTAGACCGTAATTTATTAATAAATATATATTCATATATATTCATATAAATATATGTGCATATAACACCAAATTATTAAAATCATCCGGCTTCCATCACTATACTGTCAATCATACATACCATTTTGTTGACCCAACCACAGGAGCACACACCCAAACAATTGAACACCTTTGGGGATCGGCAAAGTGGCGAAACAAAAAACATAGGGGAACAGCTCGCCATCATCTAGATTCATACCTGACTGAATTTGTTTGGTGACAAAACCTTGGTAACGATCCACCGTTTAATAAGATTTTAATGGATATTAAAACCTGCTTTCCTCCTCAAAAAAATTATTAACTACATTTTTTATATTATATTATTACATTTTTATGCCATTTTATCGTGTTTCAAAATATGAATAAAAATGTTAAATCTATATATTTTATATATTTTTATTATTTAAAAAATTGTGGTAATCGAAATAACATGGTTGATCATATATTATATATAATAGGTAGTCTTGGAAATATTTTGGTAGTCGAGATAACACGGGTTTGAACCTAAAGTAGTCGAGATAACACGGAAGTACTAATTGTAAGGTGTTTTCTACGACCGCGCTAACCGAGAAAACTTCTTAACCGATTTGGCTGAAAGTTTTCACTGTTATACCTGACAGTCTGCTGAACGTTTTGGTACCACTTTAGTTAGTTATAAAAAGTCAATTGGTCAATAGTAAAATAGAAAAAATAGTGAAAACCTTATAGCGCTGTGTTACTTTAATATGCTTTTAGTACAGAGTATCTCGAGTTCGAACTACTGCCCGGCATACTGAATTTTTGGTAATGTTTTTAAATTTTTTTCTTTTTTTTCTTATTGCCATCAGAGTTATTAGTCAGTCCTATTTCAATTTTTAAAAATTATTTGTAATCGATTACCTTTAATCTATGTTTTGTAGTAAATATATTTACAAACTGATGTATTACGAGTATTCGAAAGAGTAGAAGGAAGGCTATGTAAGTTTTATTCACCTATTCAGCTACTGTTACTTCTGCAGTCAATCGTTAGTAAAAGCTTACCGGAGGCCTCGAAAAAGTCGTCGACGAAACAAAATGAAATGTAACAAACGATTTTTTTCAGTTTTTAGTAGATAACGATCAATTACTGTCGTTATATTACGATAGCTGATATAATACGATTACTACTATTATACTAACTTGTATCATATTAATCACAATGTTAAAAATAGTGCAGCGGTAGTCTAATATACTTCAGTGCACAAAATAACGAGTTCAATCCCAAGCCCGCAGTACCAAAGTTTTTGCAATATTTTTACATTTCTTTTTCTTCTTCTTACTTACTACTTTTATAATTATTTACTAATGTTCCCATTTTGTGATAAAAGTATTATATATATACTCATACGAGTGATCTATTATTCACAATTGAATTTTATTCGTCAGTACAATTTACAGTTACAATCGTTTACGCACTTACTGAAATTATAAGCTACAAAAATTACATTCATTCCAAGAATTCCCGTGATTCCAACTGACTTGCCGTCATTCGAACGGCTTCAATTTCCTTTTAAAGTTTCTTTCGCGATTACGATTATAACAAAGATCAAGGTTAAACATTTAAGTACGTTGGCGTAGATCTTCGTTCAGAGTGCTTTTATCATGGTCAAGAATATGTTGGATTTTTCATGGACATCAAACGATAAAATATTAAAAATAAATACTAAATATTATCGTCCGAAGCAGTGTCGGTCTGGTAAAGGCACCTAGGCAGCGATCGCTGCCCGGGCCCCGAGCTTTGTTTTTTTAACGAAATTTCTACATAAAGTTTCGATTAATAATTTGACAAAATAATAATATATAATATATATAATAATAATAATAATAATAATAATAATAATATATATATATATATATATTGTGTATGTGTGTGCAGTGTGTATGGAACAGTAAAAATTTTAAATTCAAATTTTGTAATTGATGAAAACGATGATCTACTATAACTACATAAGGTAAGTTAGCCCCTAAAAAAAAATCCTGCCTGGGCCCTTTAAAGGCCAGGCCGACACTGGTCCGAAGGTAAAATAAACAACCAATCACGGGCGAAGCCGTGACGGGTCGGCTAGTGTATTATAGTATACATATTATATATAGATTAAATCTATTTGCTTATAATATGAACTTATAAAACTATTATAGAATTATATACTTACCAACTACTAGTTGTTTTATATGAACCGTAATGAAGTTGAGATTTTTTTACATAATACATATAATATTTAACATAAAATTCAAAATTTTTGTGTTCTCCCAAAATGGCGCCTGGGACGTCAACACTGATCGCCCTCCCTCCCCCCCTGCTACGGCCTTGGTCACCAAAGGAGTGATCGAAAATATTTTTGTATACACGCGACAATGAGTAATGCTGATAAGCTGGCGAAAAATTAACATAGGCACTTCTAGCAGTCTTATTTCAATTTTGAAAAATGATTTGAATTTGTTGGGCTTCACTCTACGTTTTGTAGGAAATATATTTTGGAAATGTTGTATAGTTTATGTAGTGCAGTTAAAATTAAATATAAAATTTAAATAAATTTCTAAAAATTAACATCCATATAAAAGTGCCAAAAAGACGAAAACAACGAACATTGGGTGTCCAACAAAACACAGAAAAGAGGCTGACGCGTACAAATTATTTTTCAAAATTTAAATTCGACCTTTAGAAGTATAGGTACCTACATTTTTTTCCCGTCGGCCTATTGGTTCAAATGTATATGCGATATCGCTAATCGCTTAGTAGCCCCTTGAATACTTTAAAATTTGAACGTATAATGAACGCGTTTTTGAAAAAAAAAAATATAATAATAATAATAATAATAATAATAATGATAATAATAATAATAATAATAATAATAATAATAATAATAATAATAATAATAATAATAATAATAATAAGATCGTGCAGAACGCGTACGGTTTTTTTTTCAGCAAACGTCCCGAACACCGATGACAATAACGACGGACGGACGGGCAGACGGCACGGACTACGACCAACCTGAGCCTTAAGCCTAACCTTAAGCCGACAAAAAAAAAAAAAAACAACACTCACGGAAAATCGTGTCCACCGGTGGTGATAGGATACTGTCGGTGGTGATCGAATACTGCCAATGGTGATCTGATACTCTACAGCGGTCGTGTAGAGTGCAGTGACTGAGATGTAGTCGTTCGATCGGACGCCGCGCCGCCGAGCCGCCGCCACGTGACCCCTCCAGTTATGAAGACGGTGCAGAGTGGTGGTCGTCCCCGGAATAATAAATTGTTACGAAGGGTTAAGATGCTTCCGCGAAGAAGCGTTCGACGGCGCAGGGAGCGCAAAATCACACCGCTAATGATCAGACAGTGTTAATTGTTACTTATAATAACGGACACCTTGCCGGTATGCAGTATTAAATCCGAATCAGATTAAAAAAAATAAAAAAAACGTCTTAAATACTTCGATTAGTATAAAATGACTACTTACAAAAAAAAAATTGAAAAACATAAAAAAGTACATATACTTACAGTATAGACGTATTTGTTATAATTAGACCGAGGATTAAATGCAGTGAAAAATCTCTATTATATATGTATGCAAATATGCAACATAAAGTACTGAAATATGCATAGATTATGTTAAAATATATTTAAATATGCAAATAAGCAACATAAATTACTGAAATATGCATAGATTATGTTACAATATACACTAAAAAGGAAATGAAAAAACACGAGAAATGTATAAATAAAAAATCGTTATTACCTATGTGGCTATGTATATTATACTCGTATTTAGAATATTTATTTCGATTATTGGTATAATATGCAAGCGTCAATCGTACTTGAGGAATCATTGCCAGGATTTTTTTTTCAGTAATCGAGTAAACTTTGTTCTGATATTTTTTGGAAATAGGTACGTCAGGTAGTTCAGATGCTATTGTCAATGATTCCTCCGTAACCTTCTGTTGTATCATCACATAAATGATACCTAACACCTAATTTGATTTAATTATTATTATAAATAAAGAGCGGATCTTTAGGTTTTACATATTTTTATTGGCTTTATGCAACTTTACGAGGGTGAAAAATGTGGACGATTTATCTACCACAGAGTTCGTAGAAAAAAATTAATTTTGCTTATTTTAGACATTAGAGAATATTTCTCCTATTTTTCATATTTTAGAATATATTCTATTATTGTTAATAGAAATTAGTATATTTTGTTAATTTCTCGAAATATGCCATTTTCTAGCAATAATTTTTTCTAGGAAAAAAAATAATTTGATTATAGAGTGATAAAAATTCAAAATCATTCAATTATCTACTTGTCTGTATTCGAATTGGTTATGTTCCTAAAGAATATTGCAAAGTGATCTGTTATTTTTTATTAAACGCTTGTGTTTTTTTAATTATATTTAATTATATTTATATAGCTCTGTATCAACTGATTTACATTTTTTATTGTTCAATAATTTCCTGTTACCAAAGAAATGGCGCAAAGTTTTTTATTATTTTTACTAAACTATTATTTATTTTTAAATATATTTTATAACATTTATGTAGCTGTGTATCACCTGATTAACATTTTTTTGTAATTCAATAATTTACCTTTTACCAAAGGAATCGTGCAAATTATCTATTATTTATTATTAAACTATTATGTTTTTTTTAAATTATATTTATGTAACTGTGTATCAACTGATTTACATTTTTATTTTGCAATAATTTACCTGTTACCAAGAGATAATTGTGCTTATCAGTTATTTATTGCAGGGCTTATTTTAACGTGCGTTTTAACACATTTTGCGTAACTCTAATTGAAAAATGCGCAGCTCTAATTTAAGAAACGCGCAGTTGTAACTCATGATATTAATATGCTTTGTTAAAATAGTCTATACATTATTCAATATGGATTTAGTATAGATTAATATTTAGAATATTGTTTTTATTCACAAAAATAAACCTACATACACGTAATATAAACAGTGAGATTTCCGTGATTTTAGATTAGCGTAGCATCGAAGTTGTCGTAATCCGATTGTCTATCTTTACAATTTAAATAATACTATGATATGATATAGACTGTTTATCGACAAAAAGTAATAATAATACTTGAGGGGGAAGGTCACGAGTGTTTGTGTGTGTGTGTGTGTGTGTGTGTGTGTGTGTGTGTGTGTGTGTGTGTGTGTGTGTGTGTGTGTGTGTGTGTGTGTGTTTAAAAGTATATTTTTTATTTATATTTGTTTATACACAAGGAATATTTCTTGGGAGTGTGAGAGTGGCGTTATGTTTGCGCACTTCTAAAAAAACTTTAAAATAAGCCCTGATTTATTGTATTTATCGAACTATTTTAGAAAAAAATCATATTTGCATATTTACAAACTTAAGGAATATTTAGAGAATATTTTAAGGTTTTTTCGAAACATATTAGCATCATATTTTAAAGTTTTAAGAACCTAAAAATCCGCTCTTTAATTATAAACATAAAATTAATATATTGTCAGCAAACGCACACGGCACACATACGCGTGGACATATTGTGTGCGATTCGATATATGTTGATCAGACGTCTTTATTCGGGTCGAAACGAAAGACGGTGCGATTTTCGCGTCGACGTGAAACACTCGTACGGATTTCCTATGTGCGCGTGTAAAAACGTCTCGTATCGTCGTCGGGCGAAAGCTGCGTTTACGCCGCCGCCGTCCGTCGACCGTCGCGTGGTCTGCTCGTTGCAACGCGTTGACGCGAACATAAAACTGAACGGTAGTTGGCCGCGGTGGGTAGCGGTTCACGTACGCGGTACGGATTATGGGCGGCGCACAGCGTTTGCCGTCGCGTTTTCACTCGGCGTGTCACGCCCCACGATTGTTGCAGGCTAACATTATTGTCTCGAAATGTTTTCAACCGCACAATGTATCGTAATATCCAGGGCTTGCATTTGAAAAAAAAATTATTTAATTCATGTTATTTACAATTAAAACGTTACCCAAGTTTTGCGTTTATTGTTATTCAGAATTAAAACGTTACCCAAGTTTTGCGTATATCGTTATTCAGAATTGAAACGTTATGTCGCCTAAAATAGTAAAATGGTCTAATAATCAGTTAATAGTTGCAAACTTTATTTTTATACCATCATTTAACAATAATTAAGACTAAAGCCACGGCTAACTCAAGATATCTTGCTACCTCCAGAAGCATCTTCATCATCTTCATCGTCGGTATCATCAGAACAATGACCTAACTAAACATAATTTCAATAATTTCATAATTTAAATTCATTTTACTAAAAAATTAAAATAATGTACAAATTGTATTGCTCTATACCTATATATGAAATGTATGAATAATATAAATGTATAAAAAAAAAAATTGTAAAAACAGACATTTTGTTGAAAAAATTATAATTAATAAATGAAAAAAAAAGCAATAATTATTTGTGTATTTTATCGACAGCGTTAAGTGTATAATATATTTTCATAGGGGATTCTATATATCGACTAAGATGCCTAGGCGTTACACTCATTTCGTTATTTGTTACATATTAGAATGGGTGCATTTTATGTATAGGTACATTACTACAATATCTACGGCAGATTACAGAGTACCTACTGTAGAAAATGAGGTAATACGAACACAAAAGTCTGTACTTTTACAGCGCGATTATCAGAGTATCATTATTCACTAAAAATTATTATTATCTAACTGTTCATTAAGTATTTGCGATATAAATAAGTTCCGATAATACCAATAAATTAAAAAATAATATCTAATGCAGGAACAGCCAGGATACGGATTACAGGATATAATGGTTATTAATAAATTCTTGGAATGATTTCTATGATAAAAATAAATCACGTGGAAAAATACATTTATAGTCCTACGAAACTAAAATTATAACATAATTAATTCTTATAAATAAATGGATTTTAAATTATTTCGTTTTGCGTTATTTTTCGTTTAATGATATTCTATATATTTTTTTTTTTTACGTTTACCGTTATGTTTTGAATAACGATATATTAAATATTTTGTGTTAACTGTTATGTTTTGTTTTATGGTATTTTATGTTTTAGATTCTGAGTGGAGCGAAGGATATCTTATGGTTTTACAATGATATTTATTTTTTTTCTGTAAACACTTTTTCGTATAGAAATCCTAGTCCAAAAGTTTCGTCCAGCAACTTTTTAGATTCGAAATTGAACTGAGATGGTACTTTAAAGAGGTCATTTTTCCAAAATCTCCATAGTTTTTCCAGTAATCAAGAATAACGATCGAAAAACTGAGTAAAAACGGTAAAGTCGGTAAAAATCCGCCGTAAACGAGATTTTCACTGTTCAGATTTTAGATATTTAGTCATAAATTGAAAAGTATTGAAGCTAGAAACTTGAAAATTTTATCCAATATCAAATACATACTTTTTTATATTGGAAAACATTTTCAGAACAGTTATAGCACTTTTGACTTAAATATAGAACTTTTAATTTATCAAATTGTTTGAAAGTTTTTATGTAATATAATATAAAATATTTGACAAAAAGTTCTGAAATTTTAATATGACCTTACTCATATACCTACCTAATTATCCTAACAAAAATTCAAAAATCGTGACTCAGGATTTTTTTTTATACACACTTTAATAAATTATTATAAATTGTTTACGATATTGTCTGATTCCTTTTAAGTTTATTTCTAATGAAATATTGAGTATTTGTTAGAAAGTTCTGAAATTTTAATACAAGTTTACTCTTATACTAAACTATCAATACCGAAAAAATATCAATAATCGTGACTCAAGATTTTTTTTCCAAGCATTTAAAAAATTATACAAATAACCGTAAAATACGTAAACAGTATTTAAATAATAATATAGTATATTACACTGAAGCTATATTTGCTCAGAATCGTTTTACACTAATGAAATGAGTCATCATTTCTTTAAAACTTAATACATTCATCACCAATATCTTGTCCGAGGACCGAAGGCACGAAGGACGAACTTGTACCACCATCATCTCACTTACCAGCTTTTTTGTTTATCGTTTTTCGTTATAATTACGTTTCAAATTTCAATCGGTTTTTGTCGTGCATAACGTTATTGTAACGTTTGCAAGCCCTGATTATATCTGTTCGGGCCGGTAGCGTAAAATTTTATTACGCGCGCACCGGACACCTTTGCTTCGTGCGCACTACCTATTCACACGGCCTACCGACTTGGTCGGCCACACTTGTATAGTTGTATGTATGTTTGTATATAATATGTGAACAAAGCGGACAGTAGTGGTTGGGTTCGCCGCGCAAATACTGTCCGACTATGTAGTGCAATGAGGTGTGTATGGTGTGTATTCGTGTGGGTGTGTGTGCTAAGGAAAGAGGGTAAATAAAATAATAAATATATGGTAAGACGGAGGAATATGGTAACTGCAGCTATTGCTGTGTATTAAATTAATATTCAATAATACAAATGGTAATAATAAGGTAAAAATTCAACACAAAATAAAGTATAATAATAAAAATGTAGCTCTTTTGGCTCACTTACTATATAAATAACAATCAGCCCTTTTGGCTCAACATTGATAACACTATGAATAATAAATAATAAAATAAATAAAGTTAAAACTCACAATTTTTGTCGGTGTGCAGACTGGCCAGCTGCATACCTGTACCTATATACAATCTAAACAACAACAAAAAAGTACTCACACACAAATAAATATAATATAATAAACGATTAACACTTGCTCTCGACAATATAACAAAATAATTTAACACATGAATTACAAAAATAATGAATACCTCATTACGTGGCAATTTGCGCACACTTTAATACGCGTTAGAATATAATATTAAGTACACATTACTTCGTCGCGATTAGCGCGCACGTAAAATTTTTGTAAACTAACAGACGAATTGTCAAATATTTGTTAAAATTCCACAAGCGGTGATTATTATTGTACACTCACGTGAACGAAATCGATTGGGTAAATATGGTGGTGACTAATCGTTGACGCACGCGTTGAACGAGTATTTTTACCGTAACACTATTACTTGTACTATCACTTGTATGTGTGAGTGTGTGTGTGTGTGTGTGTGTGTGTGTGTGTGTGTGTGTGTGTGTGTGTGTGTGTGTGTGTGTGTGTGTGTGTGTGTGTGTTTGTGTGTGTACTTTTGTTGGTATGTGAGTTTCTTAGCTTGGAGTTGCTTAGCTTGGTCCGCACGATAAGGATAATGTAAAAAAAAACAACCCTCGCTTTGTGGAAACAATCAGAGATGGTATGCTAAGCGATAAATTTCGATTCTTTTAGACGCCCGACTGACAGCCGCCATAAAATGCGTGTTATATATTGTCCTCATATTATTATCCTGCAGGTAAAGACGAAACACGACCGTCGCCTTCACCGCCTTCTTCACCGCCACCACTTACCGCCGTCTTTATTGTTACAGGAGTGCGTTGCTTTTTCACCGCCGTCCAATGTCTATAAAAGGAATTAAGAAAATAAAAAAAAAAAGGCGGTTAAAAGTAATAAATTGATTAGTACCTGCAGTGAAAACTCTCTATAATGAATCTGAAGGGACCAAGTGATTTATTTCGCTACATAGAGAATTTTTGTAATAGAGACGGTTAAAAAAAAAAACAAAATTTAAATTATTCGTGTAAACGTGACCAATTCGAGGCTCATTATAGCAAGGCGATCACCTGTTGACGCAATCGGTCGATTCGCGCGGAGAGTTCGTTTGTGCGTCTCACACACCACCTGCCGCCAAGCGCTGTAGCGGAATAAACGCGATTTATTATTCGTTTTTGAAGTACGTACGTAAATAATACTAAACGTATACGAACGTTTAAAGTGCCGCTTTCCTTTGCAATGCGTAAGACCAGAGATCCCCGTCACCAGGGTGACGCGAACTTTATTTAGGGTTCCGCAATATTATTTGAAATATATTTTTTTAAGAAAAAACGGTTTCGTGAAAAATATAGCACCGTGGGTAATAAAACAGACTTGAAATAATAATTTAAAAAAATAAAGAATTGAATAAAACCTATTGTGTTTCATATAATTTGTAGAAATATTGCAGTGTCCGATCTATTTTAATGTTCATACCACGGTTTAATTGCTGTCGATTCAATGTGGACTGTAATAAATTATAACGCTACCGCTTGTTTTTTACCACACATTTTCCACTCTTGTAAACATCAAAACAAATAAACGAATGAAAATGGAGTTCGCCGAAGAAGAAACGAGAGTACGTCTTTCGACTATATTCGACCGCGAGTACAAGATTTATATATGCGAAAAAATCAAGCCCAAGTGTCACATATAGTCCCTAATTTTGCATTTCCCTATATAAGTTCCCTAATTTTCAACTAATATTGATAATCAAATAATATTATGCAATCGAAATCAAAAATAAAAATGTATAGTTAACGTTCAATGTAATAATGCGTTTTATAAAATATAATACGTGTACACAGTATAAACTTACGTCTCACTCCCTTTGTTTATATGTATACTTATGCAGTGCTAAACAAAACCGAAGTAGTCTACAGGGCGCCTCCGGATTTTTAGAAAATGACTAAGGGTGTCGTGAGTCAAAAAAGGTTTGGAACCACTGCGTTAGACATACAAATTAAGTGACTTGGTTGAAACTTGACTTGACAAAGAAAACTATTGACGTATCGAGCGGTTTTGTGTAAAGTATCATACAATATTATTACAGTCAACGGTCTACTGCAGGACTTTGTACCACATCTCTATACCCCGCAGCCACTTCGGACAAATAAAACAGACAAACGTCTGTTAAACGTTTGTTTCTCACTCGTATAGAACAGCACTGGCCCCGAAGTGTTCCGATCACCCGCACGTTAAATGTAAAAATAAAGTATCACTATCCAACACGTGCTTTTGTCTTTACCGCATTCTATTTGTCACCTATAAATTATGTCAACAAGTCAAAACAAACGCGTAGATTTGTGTGTGTGTCTGTTCCTTGGCTTGGATCAGTTTAATTTAAAAATGTAATTTATATTGATATACGAAATTAATTATTTTTATCAATTAAAGATAATTACAATATATACGAAAAATATTAAATTTTTGATTAATTTTGAAATTTGTAACGGTTAAAATAATGATGCAAAAAATCACACATTATTAACATCTCGTTTGGTTCATTAATTAACAACCGACCATTTTTTTATCGATATTACATGACGTAATATACATTAAACATAGAGTACATGCACATGGTCTATAGATAATAATATATTATAAATTATAATGTACACCGAAAAATTAAATGTTTTCAACAAATATACATAACGTATTATGGTTGTGCACAATTAATGTTCATTAATCATTACACAGGTCACAGACTGCAGAGTGCAGGGTACATAATATCAATAATATTATATCATAATGTTTTCTATGGAGTATTATATCTGTTATATATATATATATATTGATATTATTTATGGATGGATAACATTCTGACGCACTATCCGCTCCGACCAAAGTCGTTGTTCCACCGTTGTACCGATATCATTGAAAGAATTAATAACCTCATGTCACATCGGTTTCTCATTGAATGTATGTTTCTAAAGGTAAACAACGTGATATTATTCTTTTTAGACGAAACATGTGAGACACCACATTGTACACACTGAGCGTTCTAATGATTATTAGTAAAGACCGGATTTACATGTTTTTACATATCGTTACTGTATCTATGTAGTCTTATGAGAGTAAAAAATGTGGACGATTCGTTCAATTCTGAATGCGTAGAAAAAAGTTTTTTTTGCATATTTGAGAATATTTAACCCATTTAGCATATTTTGGAATATTTCGTAAATTATGAGAAAAAATTTCTATTTATTTTTAACTATTAGGTATATTAGTATATAAGTATATTATAGTTATGTTAACTTTTGATTAAAATATACCAAAGGAATATTTTTTTTTTTTAATTTTATATATGTATTATTATTTTGTATTCCTTGCTACTTCAGTGCAATTTCATTATGCAAGTGTAAACTACTTAAATAATTACTATTTAAGGATTACCTATTGTTTAAAAATTTGTTTTGTTTTATCATGTTTTAATATATATGAATATTTGTTATTTTTTCACACTGTGACTTAAGTGATTAATACAACTTTTAATTAAAATATACCAAAGGAATATAATATAATTGTTTTTATGTTTTAATATTATACTATTATATTTATATTATATCCCTATTTCCCACTCTTACTAAAGTGCAATAGTATTCCATTAGGTATAATACGCAACTTTTAATACCTAATTAATACCTCACTATTAAAATAATCTTGGAAAACAATTTTAAAAATGCATATTAAAGCATATAATGATGTTTATTGAATATTTTTGCATATTTTATACATTTTTGAGAGAATACATATTTTTTATAAATTTTTTGAGAATATTTGAAGGTTTTTTAGAGAATATTAGCATCATATTTTGGGTATTTTAAGAAAATATAAATCCGGTCTTTAATTATTAGAATCGATTTTCCTTGAATGAATATTATTTCGGCCAACAATACAAATACTGCGCAGGCGAGTATGTGTGTGTGTGTGAGTGTGTTGTGATTGTGTGTAATAAAATGTTATAAATATAAAAATCGACATTTAGTGCATTTACTGGGGAGCTAAATATTCGTCTAGAAAGGGTTAATCTCCTCTTATCGTTGTGCCTTTGAAAATTATATTCGTATGTGTATAATGGCTAAAAAACGTTATGTGTCGTGCGTCTCATATTCCAATCGGCAAATCTCGTTTAACCCGTTTGACAGCATGGGCGGAGGCTGCATCCGTTCGATCCGCCTTGCCTTCAGCTCGTTTATGCGAATATAATTCTGACCAGGCGGCCGGGTGGGTAGCGGTGTATGTACGTGGCCAGCATTAACCGTCGCGTTTTTATTCGGAGTATTACGTCCAACGTGATTTGCTTACTAACTACAATATATTATTATTATCTTTTTATGTTTTGAATCGTCCAATTTGGTATCCCGTCATGTAATCGTAAATAATTTATCCCATCACAGTTGGTCGCAAGACAGTTGATCGCAATAATAGTTAACCGAAACAAAAATCATAGTAAATATGTCCTTTTTAAAGTATTAACACTCGGCATTTCTGCGACTATTGTACATCTTATTACCAAATTTATTTGAGTATATCAAAAATGCATGATTTTTTTATCATAATTATTAATATAATTTAATTAATATAAATTATTTAAATACATGAATCGCTGCGTTTTCTACATTTAAAAGTGTACTGAGTGTGGTTTCTAATGCATTTTTCTATAAAGTCTTAGTTAGAAACATATTATTTTTCTTTTACGCATTAGGCGCAAGAGTTAGGTATTTGTTAGGTATTTGTACAATGAAATAAAGTCAATACAACTTACTGTCGTCGTCGATAGTATCGTGAAATTATTTGATTTGATTTGAAGGTATATTTTGTTGAACAATTTTACGATCGATCGATTTCACGTTAATTTGTCATGCGGTAATTTATTTAAGAACAATTGATGTCACAAACTAACCATTTGTGTTTAAGTATTCCATTAATCATTTAACATAAATGAGCATTTTTGAAGTTATATTTTTGAATTTGAACAAATTAAAAAAATACAAAAAAGAAAAGACTCGGGAAACGCCGATGCATAGTTATGTACGAAAGTTAATGAAAATATTTTTTAATAATAATAAAATAATAACTTTAATCATAATTTATTACCGAATGTTGTTAATAATATTCGTCTTCTCGTTCAGGAAACAAGTAAACTCCACCGATTGGTATTAATCTCTTACGCAAACTCATAGAATCTATTAGTAAAAATTGTAGAATTTAAACTCTAATGGTCTTAAACGATTAAAAAAAAAAATAATAAAAAATTTTGCTGATAAAATAAAATTGATTATAAATTAGCTTTCATAAAACATCATTTAGCATCGATAGAGAACACCACAAGGGGGCGGGCTTTTATTATGCTCCAAACATTTTGTTTTGTTTTTCAATTAGAAACTAGAAAGTGATGAAAGTCATAACACACACACCCACACACACACACACACACACACACACACACACACACACACACACACACACACACACACACACACACACACACACACACACACACACACACACACACACACACACACACACACACACACACACACACACACATGCACACACACACACATATATATATATATATATATATATATATATATATATATATATATATATATATATATATAAATATATATATATATATATATATATATATATATATGTTTGCATAATTTGCAAATATATTCTTAATTATTGATACTATTTAATTACTTTGTAATCGTTTATACTTTGTAATAGTGACTGCGCACGGCTTTAACAAAATAGTGAAAATAACACAGATTTTTGTAACATTTTCAATAATTTATTATTAAAGTTGCGGTTTGCAAATTTTATTCGGGAAGATTTCTACCCTGGTGATTGTATGTATTATACGCTGACACCAACTAATAAAATTACTATGAATAAAATGTATTTTTAATTGATAAATGTATTACGATAGATCGAATGAATTCGCATATTACCTGTGATCCTGATCGCTTACAACTAGTGAAATTAACATACTAAATTGTTCGCTAATCATGTACCTACCTATTACCGGTGGAATTTAATAGTTTTTGGTGGAGCGTATAATCTACCCCAGTTTCAAAAACTGAAATGACGCAACCGGGACAGTAATGAATCACTAAACCTTTGTCCAATTCATCGAACATTCGAACCCCCTTCCTATGTTTTTTGACAATAAAATTATTCAAATTAAAAAAAAACATACTTACATATAATATTAATGTCTTGACCTTCAATGTTCTGTCTGTTTAATTAGTTGGTGCACGCGTGTCAAAGTGTGATAAAATACTCATTATTTTATCATAGCCGTGATAAACTATGTTCAAATTCTATTCGACTGACGATAAGAAATAAATAAACTAACCTAATGTCGTGTCGTTTAAAAAAGTAGTCTTCAAACACATATTTCGATGTATTCGTTTATTACCTCATTTGTCTGAACGCGTCGTAAATGTCGAAAATTCTACCGAAATCATTCGACCGCATGTTTCCCACGATATGTCTATATGATATATAAAGGTATAAACTTAATGTATAATATATAGAAACATTTTTATTTCTACGACTGTTGTGTCATATTAAGTTTGACTGTACTCCTGCAATTGTTAGAGATTATAGTCATTACCAAGGCCCGGATTTTATGAGCATTTGCATGTTTTTTGTAGAGCGTCCAAAAATAGCTATGTAAGCTTCAAGTCCATAGATTCGAAATACAAAGTTTTATTTTGCATGTTTTTGCATATTTGCCATTTTTCGACATGTATTGCATATTTTTGTATTTTACCATTTTTATTGCATATAAATGGTTTTTAAATGCATGACATGTACCTAACATTTTGGGTT
Organism: Therioaphis trifolii; assembly: GCA_027580255.1. Lineage (NCBI taxonomy): Eukaryota > Metazoa > Arthropoda > Insecta > Hemiptera > Aphididae > Therioaphis > Therioaphis trifolii. The sequence goes on along the minus strand of CM050404.1, from coordinate 141,615,136 downwards.
TATTAATTAAAATAACCTATTTATAATTATATAATATACCTATAATATTATATTTATAGTGCATGTAATTTTATGAAATTGTTTTCTTATCTTATAGCTACATAATTCATTTGAAAAAATATTTTTGATATTGATTTTTCTGATTAAAATATATACCACGTTGAAATAAAAATGTTGAAAAAAGAATCATATTATTATAGTAGGATTTTATGTAAAAAAATGTTATATAAAAAAAATAATGAAAATAAAAGACTTTTCTAATTCGATTTTCATTTGAATACCTTTTTTTATACAGAATGAAAAAATAATACGATTTTAACGTTTCGGAAATACGTCAACTTAGTTTTCAACTTAATTAATGTATCAAATCATGAATTAACCGTAAACTTGATTGAAAAAAAATTAGAATTTTATTTTATCAATCGCATCACTCGTGATAGGCACGCCGTCGTGTAATTACACTCCGGACGGTAGGCTATCGGTCCGCCTGAGTACCTACAGAAATATATTTATATAGAATTATCACTCTGCGGAGTTAGTTACGTGTTTTCTGTAATCGATACACACCGTGGGTATAACATTATTTTTTGGTATTTATTCCATAATTTGCTTGATATTTTGGTAATGAATTGTTTAATTATTTTCATTAAATCACTACAAATGTAATACCATTAACATTAAACGTGTATAGATTATACACTCCAACTTGTTTACATAGAGGAGAGGTGTGTGTTGTACCTTCTCGTGGTCCCCCCTGTCTAGTAGTGTTGTTGATACGGTAAAATTTAAGCTCCTAAGACTCTAAGCAAGTAAGTTTTTCCCAATATGTTAACAACACGAAGCCAAACAGCAGAAACCAGGCGACCGAACGTCAATAGTCCTCCCGGCCTTTTTGGCGAAAACAGCTATTTTCAAAAAAACACCATATGAAAGAAAAATTAAATTTGTATAGAGTTTTATTTGTATCTAAATATATATATATTTGTGCGACTGTTTTATTTTTTTATTTTTTTAGTGAGGGGTATTTGAAGAGGTGAGTGGCCAAAATAAAAAAAACGAAAGCCTAACTAGAGCCTGTGCACATTGCACGCTTATTAGTAGGGCCCGGATTTTTATACAAATGCATATTCTTCTACATTGACTTATAACAATTCTGATTAAATATCTTGACGTTTCGTAATACGTAAGTTCTGCTATTAATTTCTTAATTGCATATTTTTGCATATTTGCATCAAAATGCATAAAAGTTGCATATTTCTGGATAATTACATAAAATGTGCATATTTTATAAATACTTAATAAAATATTTTAAATTTTACTCGAAAGTTTGTTATACATTCCAATTGTCGACATTCTTAACAAATATAATTCGACCTAATAATAAAATATTTTACAATAGGAAATTCCGTGACAGACGTATAGATGTATAAACGTTATCTTCTAAAATTCTGGAATTATGAGCGGAGAAATAAGATACAATGATGAAGACCTTGCAGAGTTGTCACCAGAAGATATTTCCTGTTTCAAATACGCACCCACTGTGTCAGCAGACGTGGAAAGAAGTTTTTCGAAATACAAAGCGATGTTACATGACAATCGTAGAAGTTTTCAATTTGATAATTTATAAGCACATTTTGTTACATCATGTTGGTACTCATTCAATAATTAATATACACTTTTATGCTAGGCCTACATACATCTTAAATACTTATAATTAAATTGTATTTTTTTTCGTTAATACAATATTTTTTAATTTTTTTTTTAATGTTTGGTTGTTTAATACGCAATAAATTTTTTTGCATATTTTTTGCGTATTTTTTAATTTTTGAGTGCATAAATATGTGCATATTTAACAATAATTTTTGCATAAAAATCCGGGTCCTACTTATTAGTAATACGTTCTGTATTTCTGTACCGCATTACTTCAGTTATTATTTATGCGAG